>CM021107.1:62577218-62840208 GCA_007115665.2 Sequoiadendron giganteum
TAATCCCTCAACCCTCAACCCTCAACCCTTCAACCTTAATCCCTCTACCCCTATACCCTCTTAATCCTTGAACCTCAACCCTCAATCCTGAAACCGTAATCCCTCAACCCCTATACCCTCTTAATTTGTCAATCCTCAACCCTTAAACCCTAATCCCTCAACCCTCAACCCTCAACCCTTAAAATTTAATCCCTTAACCTCTATACCCTCTAAATCCCTCATCCCTCAACCCTTAAACCCTAATCCCTCAACTCCTATAATGTCTACCCTATAGCCTATTAATCCCTCATCCCTAAACCCTAAACCCTTAAACTCTAACCCATAAACCCTCTACCCTCTACCGCCAATCCTCTACCCTCTACCCTCAACCCTAATCCCCCAACCCTTAAACCCACTTAGTAAACTCTCCACCCTAATGCCTCAACCCTCTTGACCCTTAAACCCTTAAATACTCAACCCTAAACCCTCGACCCTCAACCCTAACCCCTTAAACCCTAAATTGTTAAACCCTTTACCCTCTACCCTCTACCCTCTAACCTCTACCATCAACCCAATACTCTCTACCCTAAACCCTAATCCCTCAACCCTTAATCTCTCAATCCCTATAACCTCTACCCTATATATTGGACCCTCAACCCTAATCCCTCGACCCTATACCTTAAACCCTCAATCTTCAACCTTCAACCCTTAAACCCTCTACCCTTTACCCTATACATTAAACACTCAACCCTCAATTCTCAACCCTCAACCCTCAATCCTTAAACCCTAAACCCTCTACCCCTTACATTGGACCCTGAACCTAATCCTTCAACCATATACCCTCAAACCTATACCCTCAACCCTCAACCCTCAACCCTCAACTAAGTAAACCCTTAACCCTAAACCCTTAACCCCAAACCCTTCAACCCTAAATGCTTAAACCTTAAACCTTCTACCCTATACCCTCAACCAAATACCCTCTACCATCAAACCTATTCCATCAACCCTCAAACCTTAAACCCTAATACCCTAGAAACCATCAACCCTATAGGTCCTCCATCCTAATCCCTCAACCCTATACCCTCAACCCCTATCACTTTCTCTCTATCTATACATCTCACCTCTCCCTCCCTCCCTCCCTCCACCCTCTCTAATTGTCTCTATCTACCGTCTCCCTCTTTCTGCGTACCTCTCGTTCAATCAATCCCTACCACCCTCTCTCACTCCCTCTCTCTCACACTCCCTCTCACTACCTATCTCTCAAGTCTCTCCCTCTCACCCCCCTCACACTCTCAAGTCTCTCCCTTTCACACCCTACCTACATAACCCTCTCTTTCTCTTTGTCTCTCTCTCTCTCCCTCTCCCTCAATTCTCTCTCTCCCACCCCCCTCTCTCTCTCTCCCTCTCCATCAATTCTCTCTCTTCGCCCCCCCCCCTCTCTCTCTCTCTCTCCCTCTATCCCTCTCACCCCCCCTCTCTCTCTCTCTCCCTCCCTCTATCCCTCCCACCCTACCTAGCTAAGTCCCCCTCAATCCAACTCCTTCTCTCCCACTCCCTCTCTCTTAAACTCTCACTTCGACCCCCTCTCCATCTCTCTAGACTCTCTCTAAACTCTCCCTTCGTCTAAAGACATACATAAATGCATACATACAAGCATAATACATTTGTACATATAATCTTACATCCATACAAGCATACATACATACATGTACATAAAAATATATCAGCATACATAAATATATTAGCATTTAACATAAAGTAAGAAATAACGCGAGCGCGTTTTAACGTGCGTGCGTTATGGCTTAGTAGACATGTTCCCCGCATAAGCAAAAACCATGTAAAGTGAGAAATAACGCGAGCGCGTTATAACGCGCTCGCGTTATATCTTGCTTTGAGAATTACCGAACTTTAAGCTTGGTATTGCCTTGGAATTCCAACCCAAAGGTTTGGAGGGCATTCCCAATGACCAGAGACGTGTTTTTAAGAAATCCACCATATTTCTCATAATCGAGTTCGTGCTCATTGTCAGGATTGCACGTGGTTCAATATCAAAAAAATCGAGCACATGGGTAATGTTGGGTTATCTCTTAGCTATCCAACGATGTAATTTTTTTCACGTTCTGAAAATGTTAAGTCTTTCATCCATAATTTATTTTATCTATATGTCTTTTTTTTGCCAAAAAGCAGTGTTTGGTATTTTTTTCGTTATAAATTAACCGTTCATCAATTTTTCAAATAAATTACATTTTTAGAAACTAGACTCCATTCTACAAAATTAAAAAATTAAAAAAAAAACAAATCAATTAGTTTCCAAAATTTGTAGGGGTAGCACGGCCAAAATTCTATTTTCAGGATATGTCCACTTCGCAAATTAGTAAAAAATCAAATATTCATTAAAAAATTATCAGAAAAATCGTGCATCAACTACATACTGTTAGCTAACTTCTGACCATTGCGATTTTAAAAATACTAAAAAAAAGTTCACCGTACGAGGGTCGTACAAGAGTTGCTATGTTATGTTTTTCTGACAAAAACAACACCAATTTGTGTACGTCCCTCGTTTGAACCCCTTAATCTCAATCATTTTCAAAATAAATTAGTAGTTTAGAAAGTATACTTGGAGCACTTGAATCCTTCTTTTTGTTCCATCTCAAAATTTTGAGTCTAAGTATCCTCAATTTCACATCCAAGGTCAGTATTTCCCGATTTCAGGAAAAAGCTATCCACTTAAGTCCCCTTTTTGGGAACCATCTTGGTGCACTTACCCTATATCACTTTAGTATTATGGGATATGAGAATAATTTAATTAATGTATTATGAGTGGGTATTAGGTGTTGGGAAGTATGCATAAAAAGGGGGATGGGATGTTTATAAGTGACATTCCAAATGCTTTGTAGGTCACTTTACATAGGTCAATTAGAGGAAATTTCATTCAATGTGATATTATTTCCGAAGGGTTGTGAAACTATCTTTTTCTATAACACGGATTATTGTATTCTATCAAAGCCTTATAATCCCCAAGGGCGCATAATTAATCCCAACTCTAATTAGTTAAAAAAGAAAACAATGATCATATCAAGGCCATTTAGGTTTATTAAAATTCTACCCAAGTATCATAAAACCAATTATTTGATACCTTTTGGTAATGTCATGGCCTTATGTACAAGAATAATTAGGTATATTTAAAACCCTTCCAATATAATTTAGATTAATATGTATACTATAATTGAGATTTTTATTATTATGGGGATTCATTATTAGAGTTGGTGAACTCAACAAAGGTTTGGGGGTTGAGATGTATAAGTGATTTTAAAGTAAAGTTCTATAGTAGATGACACTTTTATCATAGCCATCTAGGTTTCTTATGGTAAGGCTTTAATGTATGGTATGGCAATCAAAACTAGTTTTTAGTTAGATGTAGGTGTAGGTAGTTCCCTTGGTTGATATGGTAGAAATAACAAAGGGATATAAAAATGTAACCAAAAAATAGGTACATGTGATACTTTGTGATAATAAGGAGGTATTTTAATTATACTAATGTGTGCAAATGGGCTATTAAAAACATAAATTTGAGGGGTAAAAATGAAATTAGGAGTTTTTATAATTAGTACCTTACAAATGTACATGCTATATGATTAGTTTATTAAATGAGTCCCCTAAGAATTTGGTATTTAATAACATATATATAAAGTGGTGTAAAAGTATAAAGTATGCACACTTTTCTACCTCATATATAGATGGATAAAATTTTATGCACTACTCAACTCCACTGTAGGCCATGGTAAAAAACTAAATCCAATTTTAAAAAATAATGTTCACTATATGTTTGTGTGTGTGATTGATATGGATAGAACTTTATGGAATATTTTTAGAGTCCACCTAATTATACCAAATTCACCATTAGTAGCTACTATAAGAAAAATATGATTTTTTGAGCTAGTTTTAAACAAACTCGAGTTTTTCATATTTAAAGTCTTAGGATATGTGTTTTCTTAGGAAAATAATGGTCTTGAAATTATTGAAATCTACCATCATAATATTACTCTTCACATTTAGTAGGTATAGTTTGTTTCATTAATGTATCTGATGTGTATAAAAAAATTATAAGTTATTAATTCCCTTTATGCTTCCTCGTGGCGAGAAAGTTTGAAAAGGTTAAGGGTTTCAAAATATTCTTTTAATTTCCACTCAAGGTTAAAATTGAATAAATTTTATTTTTCATACTATTAGAAAGCCTTTGAAATGGTTAAATTTTCTCTCAAGTGGATGGGGATGGCTTTCACAGTGGTTTTCTTCAATGACCATAGCCTTTGGTAGTCTCCTAGTGTTAATAATGGAACTCTCCCACTCATAGATATTCTTTGAATCAAAACCTTTTTATTTTTAAATAAATTCATCAAGATTATGCATGTATTTTCCTCTTGTTCAAATTGGATTCTATGGATGAAGTTATAGAAATAATTTGAGCATATCCCCTAATATTTGACTCCCATTGTAAAGATTCAAGAGCTTATGGGCCAAATGGATGAAGTAAAAATAGTTCAAGCATCTCCCCCTATATTTATTTTCCTTCCATTGTAAAGCTTTGAGAGCTTATGGCCCAAATATTATACTTTATAAGATTAGATTGCAACTAAATTTAACTTCGTGAAAATGTCATCATTAGAAATTGTATGCAAGCCTTTCATTGTAATTACTCTTAAGTTTTTTTAAGAAAATTATATGTCCTTTCTCCTCAAACTTTTATGAGGTAAATACTTAATGAATTTTGAATTGTTTGCGAAAAAACTAGTTTCTCTACCTCAGTTGTTATTAAAAGCTAAGATCAAGATAAGATGTCACATTTCCTTAAAAATTGATATATGGTCTATCATGACCTTATGCTAGGAGAAAAGATTCATCACCTAGGGCTTGCTCATCCCAAGTGTCTGGCATGGGACTTTCAAGCATTTATTTTGTATTTTCCCCTAGCCCTAAAGTGTTTAGAAGGGAATTCAAAGTCTTTTTATCTCTTTCATCCTAGGCTCCTTTCATGGAAGATTATCCTTTTTAGGGATTTTAGTAATTGGGAAAGATACATTATATTTTTTATGGAACTTCTTCACAACTTCTAAATTTTGTTTTAACTCTAGAAATCAAGATATTATAATTTTTAACAAGAAGCTTATAACATACAAGTTTCTCTATTAATGAGAACTTGAATGTTCTCACTTAAATGACAACATGTTTTAAATCCAAGTATAGGAAGAGAAGGTGGCAATAGAGTTTCAACACCTACATGGCTTGCTCAATCATTAAGGTAATGTGGTTTACACTAGAAGCCTTGTGCCATTAGAGCTTACTTTTGTTTTCTCTTCCCCAAAAAAAGCCTTGACATTTGTAAGGTCATTTCTATAGCCCTCTACATTCACAATATTTTCCCCTCATTGATTTAACCCTCCAATATTTCTCTAACTTCTTAGTTGGCCTTTCCTACTTGATCAAATTTCTTTTGAATCACTTCATATATTTTAGCCTCTTTTAATATCACTATTCAAAATAAGTAAGGCCTAAGATGCTTCCTTAAAGAAGTCTTCTATATAGATCTTTCTCCCACTTGTAAATAATAATTCTCATTTTTTTAGTGTGACACATACAAAGCCGTATAAAAACTTTGATATATATTATATTAATTACATTATTAATACTTCTTTCATAAACCATCTATACAATTTTACATTTGACTCAAAGATTTTAAATACATGTTTTTCATTTGATTAATAATTAACTTTTTAAAAAATATTTATAATTAATTTAACATAAATATCCTTCTCATCTTCATCAAATTTAAAACTAAAAAAATATATCTCACCCAAAGAAAACTACAAAACATAATATAATAATATGTATGAAGAGTAACCATCATATTGAGTCCAAAATAATGTCCCTCACGTATATCAGAGGTGGGGGCGAGTTATCCACAAACTTCATCAATTAGAAAACAGTACTACAAAATCATATACTTTACCCTTGCTTATGAATGAGAACTTCTTCATGCAGCTTGTCAACCAAATAATGAAATTTTCCAAAAACAGTTTATACATATGTGCTTTACATGCAGATCAAATTTCTGGTTCAGCTTTGGAGTCCTCAGTCTGTATGGTTGGCTTAGTTGGCTTAGAGTTCCTGTGGATTGCATACAATACAAGCTGTGCTGCACCCAAAGCTGTTCCCAGTCCATTTGGAACCTGCACCACAACAAGCATTTGCATTCAGTTCAACCACAAGAATATCGAGAAATGGTTTAAACAGTACATTCTAAATTTCGATTTGTTTAGATGATTTATCTGAATTGCAATATAAATAGATCTTATAAGATTTCAAATGAATTATCTAAACAAATCAAAGTTTAAAATATACTGTTTAAAAATACCATGATACAAAACCTACCGCCACAAATAGATCTCTGCCAATAACGCCGTATATAAACCATGACAGACTGCAGAGAAACACAAATAATGACAGAAAAAACGGCATAAACTCCACGCTCTTTGTTTGAATCACCGTTTTCTGTCATAATTCGAGCCAAGAAAACCTCAGAACAATGTGCTTAATCAAGTAATATTATGTAACTGAATAAGATACCAAAGGATGCAGTGCACCCGTTACTGACAAGGAAAAAAATGGATGTTTATCCTTCAAACGGAGAAAAAAACATTATGAAACGCAGTAGAAGCCATTACAGACAAGAAAAAATGCTACCCAACCTATAAAAAGAATACTATGAAAATGGGTACGAACCATTATAGAGAGTGGGGCGCCATACATGCACACCGACAGAGTCGCAGCAATTACTCCAACGAAAAGCGAGCGCGGAGTGTGATGAAGAACTGTCAGTGATATAGCAACTATTGCTCCAAACAATACCAACTCTGCAACGAACAGCGCCAAAATTTTGGTCTGTTCAACTTCACATTTAAGTTATCAGTGCGTTTTTGTTTGTTAAAGCACAATTATTAAGAAAGGCCATTTTCTTTCATAAAAAATAATCATTAGAAAATACCCTATTTATTAACTGCCATCTGAAAAAACAAAATAGGATCTTAATTCTTATGGATGATGCAAACTTGTTGGTCCCTATTGCCAGTAGTGGTTCAATTCTTCCTCTTCAGAATTAGCTGATCGAGATTTTATAAGATCATCTAAACCAAGATAATAGAAGCCTAGCCTACTCTTTTGATCTAGGGAAGGTTTCAGGAATTATGTTTATGGAGCAGAGAGATATGATGCAAAAAAAAATATTACAAGATTAATTAGAATCTTTTTTTGATTAATAAGATCCATTATTTTTTGGTTTGTAGATTTGTCCAGATGTATTCAAGATGAAGATTAGAAATTGTTCCACCAACTTAAAAATTTGTCAATTATTTAAATTTTTTAAATCCTCACCAATTAATATATTTTATCATTTTATATTTATATATTTTGTTGAATTGAATATACAATATAATAAAAATTCAAGAGACCACTAACATCTATAAATTTCAAAACTTAAACTGCACTATAAAATTCACAAGACCACCCACTTTAAAATACTCTTAAAAGAAATCCCCAACAGCCAATTCATATTACCCAATTCACATTTTAATCCTAAGCTAGTGTGATGAAAAACACTAAATGTATAAATTTTAATCAGAGATCTCCAGAAACATTCTTTTCCTTTCTGATTACCAATGTTACTTGTCTCTTATCTGGAATAGAGACATCTAATCTTTCTGAGATAGTTCTTTTCAAAAATATTGTCGAAGAGATTTTAATCTAAAACTTATATTTTCATATTAGATGATAAAACAATTTTATAGATATTATCATTTGTGCCCATCACCAGAATTAACAATATTTTGTGGGCTTTCTGGAGAAAATCTTACCTTGTACTTTGCAGGAGCAAATACCAAGTAGAGAGACACGTAGGTCACTTCCAGGACAGCCCCAATTCCATTATTTATAGTTACCAGAAGATTATGAGATGTCACCATGGGCAGCCCATACCAAGTATAAAGAAGGCAATTGAACAGAGCAGCCAAATAAGGAAGCCCAGAGAACTCCTCTGTTGAACCCTTTTTAACTACGCGATAGAATGTAATTCTGTGAATGAAAAGCAATGAAACCCATTATAATGAGATTCTGTTCATTCTAAAAAAAAAACACCCATTTTGAGGATTGGATAAAATGCTTACGCAGGAGCCAAAAACAGAGCTGTTCCAAAAATATTCCCTGCATAACCAAATTTAATGTTTATATAAAGTTCAGTCTACAGTAAAATATGACTCAAAAGAGAAAAATGAAGCGGAGGGGGGGAATCGAACCGAAAATGCCGAAGATGAAATTGATAACGTTCTCCATCGTTTGTGCTCAGCTGAAAAATCAGGAGGCAGAAAAAGGCACTTGTATAATAGCTGTTTAATTCAGCGCGCCTTTGCATGATTCCGTTGCTCGTTACCACCGCGTACGGGAAGTGGGAATGACTGGGCTTTGTGCTGATCGCATGACAATGCTGGTCGCTAAAGTTAGATATCCGTTGAAATTTTATTACAGATGTTCGGTCTCATTAATAGGTTTGTACCCTAACTTTCTCTTAGGAAGCAAAGTTTATGGACAATGTCTATGCAGTCTTCAAAATGGTCATTTGACCGTATTTATTAATTAATTAAAAATAAAAAATGTATTGTATCTTTATTTTTAATTAATTAATAAATACGATCAAATGATTGTTTTGAGGGTTGTATAGACAATTTTAAGTTTATAGTTATTTATGATTGACATCATGTATCTTTATCACCTTGTGTTGTCGAATTGCTTAGCCAACATCTTCCTTATGTGTCTTATCAATGACATGGTTAGACTAAAATTCATGTCTTGCCCACAGATAGATTCAAAATCAAGACTTGCTACTCTTGGGCTTAGTTGAACGGATAGAACACATATTTATGTGTCGTCAATTAATAGATTCAAAATCAACACTTGCTACTCTTGGGCTTAGTTGAATGGATATGACACATATTCATGTCTCGTCAACTAATAGATTCAAAATCAACACTTGCTACTCTTGGGCTTAGTTGAATGGATAGGACACATATTCATGTCTCATCATCTAATAGATTCAAAATCAAGACTTGCTACTCTTGGGCTTAGTTGAATGGATAGGACACATATTCATGTCTCGTCAACTAATAGATTCAAAATCAACACTTGTTACTCTTGGGCTTAGTTGAATGGATAGGACACATATTCATGTCTCGTCAAAATCAAGACTTGTTACTTTGTTGGAGAGCTTCTTGATGATCATCTAAAATGTTTTTTATGACAAATGTGTCGCACATGACCAATTAAACATGGAAAGATCTATGAATATGGGCATGATATGCAAGTCAATCTATAAGATTACAACATTGACTTCTTCTTTATTCTAACCAACAACTAATTAGAAAGAAAATGAAATAAGTGGTGAAAGAAAATAATATAAGTAAAAAGGTCATAAGCCAAAATAGATTTCCTCTTGCAATTGAGATAGAGCTTTGTAATTCATGATATGGTTGTTGGAAAAAACAAGATCTGAAAGCAACATCCAATGATATCTTCCACTAGTGAACAAATGAGCACAAAAGCATGCCTATCATATAATATAAATAGTGTATAAATGTACAATGAGATCCTTGCATATATAGGCAAGGTAGAGGAGGTAGGAAGGTAAGAGTGAACAACTAACTACACCTCCAAAGGTGCAACACATGCATGTTCAAATGACAAGTGTGTGAGCATGTGTAAAGTGTGTATGCAATAGGAGTCTTAAAAGGTGATTACATGTGTCTCAGCCACATGAAGTGAAAAACAAAAGCTAAAAGTCCCTAAGTGGATACTTAACTAGTGTAGATGGGTTAAACTAGATAGGGTGATATGCTAACTAGATATGAAATAATGCTATTTACACTAACATCCCCCCTTAAGTGCAACTTAGAGAGAAATGTACGTAAAAATGATGGTTGGTCCCGGCTACTAAGTCATGTTAGGTACCCACGATAAAAATATGCATTTACATGCATGCATTGAATTCCTTGGATAAAATTCGCTTCTGATCAAAAAAGAAAGTTGAGATTCTTAGAACGACGTGTTGTTTTTTCCATTTTATTGACTTTTCAAGATTAGTCATCCTCTTACTAATTTTACCGATGGTATAGACGAATTGAGTAGTTCATCCGAACGTGTAAAAGACCATAGTCATCCCGGCTAATAAGTCATGTTAGGTACCCACGTACAAATTTCTCATAAACAGAATAAAGGAGAAAACCTAGTGGGAGTAAAACTTCTCTCAAAAAATGAAATAATGCAAAGAAAATACACAATTGAAGAAGAAAGAAGATAGAAGGAGGACTCATGATGACCTCTCAAGAACTAATTCTAGCACAATGTACAATGAATGTTCCCCCCATAAAAGAGAAAAGAGAGAAGCTCTATGTGACCCCCTCAAAAGTGAGAAGGAAAGAACTCCATGTGAAGAGATGCTCCCTCCCAAAATTGAGATGAAAAGATAAATCATGTAGGCTCCCCTCAAAATGAAGTGTGTATTGTTGGTAGATGTTTGACATGAGATTTTGAAGATGATCCAGGATCGCTAAACAATATTTCTCCCCTTGGGAAGAAACAACACCACAAATGTGTGCAAGATGACTTCTCATTCCTAAAAGGAATATGTAGGAAGTAAGATGAATGTCTCTGCATTCTACACAGGATCCAAGGACCTAGATGATTCCCATGAATATGTTTTTTAATGTTGCTCAAGGATTCCCAATCCAATGTTAAATTGTGACAAACACTAAGAGGATGAGTCAAGTATCATATAGGATTCAATCATAGGAATCATGGATATATGTTGACAACTAGACTGATAAGAATCTAATATCGTTGCAAACAATGTCAAAATGGATGATGAATGACTCGAATATGAGAACTCAAGAATATCTAGATAATTTGTCACTATAAAAGCTTATGTAGGCAAGGCAAGAGCAAGATCCAAAGATGGAGCGACAACAATATTGATGTGATTGTCATCAAATAGAAAAGAGATGTCCTCATTATTTAGTGTCATGCAAATCTACAATGTGGGAATCTACAAGCAAAGATGGTATTTCTAAAAGGAATGCATCCTATTAGCAAGAAAATGGGGGATCACAAACTATATTTAATTTTGAGCCCCAAGCAATCTCTATGTGTTGTATTTATACCCTAGAATCGGTATTAGGAGAGGGGTTAGAGATTAATCTATATTGTGGAGTCAAAGAAAGCATCAAAATGACAAACAAAAATCAATTGACATTCCATAATGTCATATGTAACCATTGAAGAATACCAATATATTGATATAGATTATATTGCATTCCCATCATTGCATTATATTTATGTATACATCATATATCTTCTTTTCTTTCTATCTATTCTTATTGATTATAAATTCTTCATCTATTCCTCTAATTATATCTCTTTTTCTCTTTTCATTATATTCTATACACATATTTTTGTAGTAGGATATGTCCCTTACAAAATGCATCTCTTCCTAGGGGTGACTTGTCATCCAAGAGCTCTGCAACCTATCTACAGTGGTTTGTGATCTAGGCTTTCCTACTTTATCTTTGTACTCTTCTCTTTTCCCTGCTAACATTATCCCCCCTTTCAAAACTATGTTCTATCCTCAAGACATCTTAATCATCTAGCTAGAAGGATAGATTTATAGATTTCCTTAAGATTGGTGAAAGTGCTATCCCACTAAAATTTGGTCTATTGAAGTAGATGGTTTTGTGCGTTGATTTGTGTCAATAGTTTGTTTTCTTCCTAAAAAGTATAAATTTGAATTTGTTCTGCTAAATTTTGTGCATGCCTTATGAGCCCTATTATGTGTACTAATTGAAGGGAAAGGGGGTTGGATCAAATGACCCAACAGTGCAGAATCCTTTCCCTTAACACCAATACAATAGAGGAGTGAAGCATAAATTGATTCTAATAGCTTCTAAAACTACTTGAGATGCATACAACCAATGAAAAAGAGATATCAAAGAATTAGCACAAACAGATAACATAGTATTTTACGTGGGAAAACCTTTTCAAGTAAAAAACCCACCACACAAAGTCAAGTCTATTGTATTACAGTAATGAATCGATTACATACAATTTCCAGACTTCTTTGTTATGCTCACAATCGCCCAGAGAGATTCGGATCCCCTGTTACAATATTTTCTCAACATACAGTTGAACTCTCTTGCAAGAACTCACGTTCTTCTTCTTCTTCAACTTCAGCTCTTCAACCTGCGACTACCACAACACACTATGTTCTACAACTTACACAAGGTGTATATAACCAAACACCTGCTAGACAGTGAAAGTCAAAACCCTGCAATCAATGCCATTAGCTAATGGTCGACCAAGAAAATCCAATTGAACATGCAATCAAAAGAGCCCACGCCAAGTCCTACATCGAGCCACCCAGGCATTCAATGCGATGCCAAAAACGGGTTCAGCTCCGCCAACTTACGTTAGCCATGCACCTACAACAATAACTATTTAGGTAACCATCCAATCAACATTCGGTCAGACTGCCACGTGTCACCATCCCATTGCCTATCGCAACTGACAGAGAGATCAACACGTCCAATCAGACATTGAGCACTTACAAGACTTCCAAGTCTTTACAACTCTGCCGGAGTTGGAGTCGGAACGGGAACCAGAAATAGAAACAGGACTTTACCAAAAGTTCAGGTTCAGGAACCTTTTCGGTTCCACCTCCGCCAACTGCAGGGAAGAGCAAGCCCGAGACAGTTCAGCCCGGAGGAAGTCAACGTGAAGTCAAACCAGAAGACAGGACCGGAGTCGGAGTCGGATCAGAATCAGAAATAGAAACATGACTTTACCAAAAGTCCAGGTTCAAGAAGCATTCTGGTTCCACCTCCGACAACTGCAAGAAACAACAAAATCAAACCAGAACGAAGCGGAGGAAACCATCGTGAGGAAAATCCAAACCGCAAGGAAGACCAGATCGCACAAGCAAGAATCGGATCCGGAGCCGGAACAGAAACAGAAACAAAAACCTTAAAAACTGCCATAGTTAAGTTCCAAAACTGGTTCCGCCTCTGCCAGAGACAAACTGATGAACCTTAAGAAAGCGAGGAGCGGAGCAGAAGCCGGAACGGGAATAGAAACCGGAACAAGGAAAAAGGAACAATGCCAAGTTCCATCCCGGTTCCGCCTTTGCCAGGCAAAGTAAAAGGCACAAAATTTCGCCAAGGCAAAAGAATGAGGACTTCAAGCTGGAAGTTGAGACACAATTTCTCAATAATCTCCCACTTGGTGAATACTTCCAGCTTCCTCATGATATCAAACCTTATTGACGATCATAGGCCCCAAGGCCCATCGATTCTATGCACCACCTGAACTTGTCTATGCTCACTGGCTTTGTCAAAGCATCTGCAACATTCTTCAAGGTGTCAACCTTTTCCAAACTGACCTTGCCATCTTCAACCATATTCCTTACGAAGTGATATTGCAAATCTATGTGCTTGGTCCGAGCATGAAAGGTAGGATTCTTTGCCAAACAAATGGCACTTTGACTATCACAGTAGATTGAAATCTGCCCAGCATTAAATCCAATGTTTGAACACAAACGCCTTAGCCATACTGCCTCCTTGCAAGCATGAGCTGCTGCCATGTACTCAGCCTCTGTCGTGCATAAAGCAACAACAACTTGCCTTTTGCTCATCCAACTGATTGCTCCAGCATTAAGCATGAAAGTGTATCCATTGGTGGATCTCCTACTGTCAATGTCACCTCCCCAATCCGAATCAACATATCCTTGAATCCTGAGAGTCCTTTGTGATGCAACCATACTGCCATGGTAGCACAAAGCATAATCTGAAGTACCCTTCAAATACCTGAACACTCTCTTCACAGCATCCCAATGTGATCTCCCTGGATTAGCCATGAACCGGCTTAGAGCTCCCACTGCTTGGGCAATGTCTGGTTTTGTGCAGACCATGGCATACATCAAACTGCCTACTGCACTTGCATAAGGCACACTGGTCATGTCCTCCATCTTAGTAGCATATTTTGGACAGTCATCAGCAGATAGTTTCAATCCTTGCATGATTGGAACAACTAGCTACTTGCAATCATTCATGCTAAACCTCTCTAGAACAATTTTCACATACTTACTCTGACTGAGCCAAAGTTTTCTACTTGTTCTATCCCTGGTTATCTCCATTCCAAGAATGTACCTTGCTGCTCCAAGATCCTTCATTTCGAACTTAGCAGACAATTGAGTTTTAAGGTCAGAAATCATAGTCTTGCTATTACCAATGAATAACATGTCATCCACATATAGAGTAATAAAAGGCACACGATCATTCTCACATTTATAATAGATGCAATTATCAGATTTTGATCTCACAAACCCAATTAACAACACAAATGTGTCAAATTTCTGGTACCACATTCTAGGAGATTGCTTTAGACCATAGAGAGATTTATTTAACTTGCAAACCAGATTTTGTTTACCTCTTTCAAAAAAATGCTCAGGCTGAGACATGTAAATGTCTTCTTCTAGCTCACCATGGAGAAATGTTGTCTTCACATCCATCTGCTCAATTTCAAAGTCATAAACAGGTGCCAATGACAACAAAAGTCTAATGGATGTCAGCTTTGCTACAGGGGAAAAGATCTCTCCATAATCAATTCCCTCAACTTGGGAAAAACCCTTTGCAACTGGTCATACATTATACTTCTCAACATTGCCATCAAGGCTTGTCTTCCTTTTGAATATCCACTTACAGCCAATAGGCTTTCACCCTTTAGGCAGTGGTACCAACTTTCAGGTATCATTTTTTTTCAAGGAATCCATCTCCTCATTCATGGCTTCTAGCCAAGAACTTGAATTAGCCATGCTGATTGCTTCTTTCACAGTCCTAGGCTCATCAGTGCTGGTAATTAAAGCATAAGCACAGTTTGAATCTAACATAGAGAAACCATACATTTCTGGTTGCATTCTTTCTCATGTAGATCTCCTTATAGGCTGAGGTTGTTCTTCATCATCAGAACTTTCAGAGCTGCTTGAGCTCTCCTCAGTCTCAGGTACACCATGCAGCTCTTCCCTTTCTGGAGTTTGGGGAATCTCAACTGCATCCTTCTTCTTGTCACTCTGATTTGTCTCAAGCTGCAGATCACTTACTGAAGGTTTCAGCTCATGAAAAATCACGCTTCTGCTATACAAAACCTTCTTAGTAATAGGGTTCCAAAGCTTGTATTCTTTCACACCAACTCCATAGCCGATAAGAATAAATTTGACAGCCTTGTTATCCAACTTAAATCTCTTTTCATTTGGCACATGAACATATGCCTCATAGCCAAAGACACAGACATGTCTCGGAGAGGGCTTATTACTAGACCATGCTTCCAAAGGTGTCTTGTCAACAAGAGTAGAGCAGGGAGATCTATTTAATAGATAACATGTAGCCACAACCTTAGCCCAGAACTTCAGCTCCAGACCAACACCACTCAGCATACTCCTTGCCTTTTCCATCAGCGTCCTATTCAACCTTTCAACAACTCCATTTTGTTGTGGAGTGTAGGGGGTTGTCTTATGCCTTTTAATTCCATGATCAGTGCAATACCTTTCAAAATCTGCAAAACAAAACTCACCTCCATTGTCTGTCCTTAAACGCTTTATTTTCCTTCCAGTCTGATTTTCTACCAAAGATTTGAACTCTTTAAATCGACTAAACACTTCTGATTTACTTCTAAGAAAGTATACAAATGCCCTTCTCGAACAGTCATCAATAAATGAAACATAATATCTAGACTTCGATAACGAAGGAACATTAACTGGACCAAACACATCAGAATGAACATAATCCAATATACCAGCAGATTTGTGAGGACTAGAGGAAAAAGAAACACGGTGTTGCTTTCCATAGATGCAATGTTCACAGAAATCAAACTCAAGGTTACAATCATCAAGCCCTTTACAAGGTTTTTATTTTTTAAGGTTTTTAAACCTTTCTCACCAATGTGACCAAGTCTATGATGCCATAACATGGTCTTCTCTGCTGGGAGTTTTACATCCAAAGCATTTGCAGACAGAGAAGAGTCTTCGTCTTTCTCTATAGGTGCAAAATTACACGACTTTACAGAGGCACTGTTACAAAGAATAGGTCGTGCATCCAGCTTATACAGAGTGCCAGTACAAACACCCTTAGCTAGCACCATTGCACCTCTAGCCATTTTACAACCTTTACTAGAAAAAGAAACTTCTACACCAGCATCATTTAACGTACTAACAAAAAGAAGATTTCGAGCCAAACCTGGAATATGAAGAACACCACCCATTCCTTTGAATCTCCCATCAGGAAACTGAATTCTAACTCTTCCTTTGCCAACAATCTCCAGCATTGAATAACTTGCCAAATACACCTTTCCACCATCATACTCCTCATACTTTGAGAACCACTCTCTATTGGATGTCATGTGAAAAGAAGCACCTGAATCAACCAACCAGACATCATCAGATGCCTGAGTTGCCAAGGTTGCAATGAAGGCGTCTGCATCACTATGAGAATATTCATTATCAGAAGCATACTTCTTCTCTTTACAATCCTTTTAGATGTGACCAGGTTGCCCACAGTTCCAACATTTCACCTTGGACTTTTTACCAGGAGACTTTGATCTCCCTTTAGACTTGGATTTTGACTTGTTGTCTTTCTTCTTGCCTTTCTCCTTTGGTTTACCTCTAACAACCAGAGCCTCTTTGGCCATCTCAGAAGATTTCCTTCGCATTTCTTCAGACAGAAGCGAAACAACCACATCATCCATCTTGAAAGCAGTGGTTGTGCTTCCAATAGCCATCACAAGATGATCCCAACTATCAAGTAGCGAACACAACAGGAGCATGCAACGATCCTCCTCCTCAATCTTTACACCTACAGACACTAGCTGAGTAACACTCATGTTAAACGAGTTCAGATGATCTGCAACAGATGCACCTTCGTCCATTTTCAAGGAATACAACTTCTTCCTCAGGAATAACTTATTTACCAGAGACTTTCCCTGATAAATGTCACCAAGATTTTTCCACAAAGAAGCTGCAGACGTCTCCTCATGAACATTCAGGAGCACAGAATCAGCTAGAATAAGTCTTATCAAACCTCTTGCTTTTCTATTAGCAAGATCCCAAGCTTCTTGGGTCGTATTTTGTGGCTTAGTTCCAAACACTGCAATCCACGGGTCTCTATCCATAAGCAAATCTTCAATCTTGAGTTTCCATAGCTCGAAGTTGCTGCCATTAAACTTCTCAATCTCAAATCTACCAGATGTACTTGCCATCTCAAACCAGAAACAAGTTTATCAATGCAAGACTCCCACTGGAAACAATATTGGCACAAAAACCTACACTTTTCCTTCAAAGATAACAAAATCGGCCAAGCTTTGAGACCACTGTGAAGGGAAATAGGGCTAGATCAAATTACCCAATAGTGCAGAATCCTTTCCCTTAACACCAATACAACAAAGGAGTGAAGCATAAACTGATTCTAATAGCTTCTAAAACTACTTGAGATGCATACAACCAATGAAAAAGAGATATCAAAGAATGAGCACAAACAGATAACACAGTATTTTACGTGGGAAAACCTTTTCAAGTAAAAAACCCATCACACAAAGTCAAGTCTATTGTATTACAGTAATGAATTGATTACATACAATTTCCAGACTTCTCTGTTATGCTCACAATCACCCAGAGAGATTCGGATCCCCTGTTACAATGTTTTCTCAACATACAGTTGAACTCTCTTGCAAGAACTCACGTTCTTCTTCTTCTTCAGCTTCAGCTCTTCAACCTGCGACTACCACAACACACTATGTTCTGCAACTTACACAAGGCGTATATAACCAAACACCTGCTAGATAATGAAAGTCAAACCCTGCAATCAATGCCATCAGCCAATGGTCGACCAAGAAAATCCAACTAAACACGCAATCAGAAGAGCCCATGCCAAGTTCTGCATCGAGCCACCTAGGCATTCAATGCGATGCCAAAAACGGGTTCAGCTCCGCCAACTTACGTTGGCCATGCACCTACAACAATAACTATTTAGGTAACCATCCAATCAGCATTCGGTTAGACTACCACGTGTCACCATCCCATTGCCTATCGCAACTGACAGAGAGATCAACACGTCCAATCAGACACCGAGCACTTACAAGATTCCAAGTCTTTACAACTCTGTCGGAGTCAGAGTCAGAACGGGAACCAGAAATGGAAACAAGACTTTACCAAAAGTCCAGGTTCAGGAACCTTTTTAGTTCCGTCTCCGCCAACTGCAAGGAAGAGCAAGCCCGAGATAGTTCAGCCCGGAGGAAGTCAACGCGAAGTCAAACCAGAAGATAGGACTGGAGTCGGAGTCAGATCAGAATCGGAAACAGAAACATGATTTTACCAAAAGTCCAAGTTCAAGAAGCATTCTGGTTCTGCCTCCGACAACTGTAAGAAACAACAAAATCGAACCAAAACGAAGCGGAGGAAACCATCCCGAGGAAAATCCAAACTGCAAGGAAGACTAGATTAAACAAGCAGGAATCGGATCTGGAGCCGAAATGGAAACAGAAACAGGAACCTTACAAACTGCCATAGTTAATTCCAAAACGGGTTCCGCCTTTGCCAGAGACAAACCGACAAACCTTAAGAAAGCGGGGAGCGAAGCAGAAGCCAGAACGGGAATAGAAACCGAAACAAGGCAAAAGGAACAATGCCAAGTTCCATCCCGGTTCCGCCTCCGCCAGACAAAGTAAACGGCACAAAATTTCGCCAAGGCAAAAGAATGAGGACTTCAAGCTGGAAGTTGAGACACAATTTCTCAACAATCTCCCACTTGGCGAATACTTCCAGCTTCCTCATGATATCAAACCTTATTGACGATCATAGGCTCCAAGGCCCATCGATTCTGTGCACCACCTGAACTTGTCTGTGCTCACTGGCTTTGTCAAAGCATCTGCAACATTCTTCAAGGTGTCAACCTTTTCCAAACTGACCTTGCCATCTTCAACCATATCCCTTACGAAGTGATATTGCACATCTATGTGCTTGGTCCGGGCATGAAAGGTAGGATTCTTTGCCAAACAAATGGCACTTTGACTGTCACAGTAGATTGAAATCTGCCTAGCATTAAATCCAATGTCTGAACACAAACGCCTTAGCCATACTGCCTCCTTGCAAGCATGAGTTGCTACCATGTACTCAGCCTCTGTTGTGCATAAAGCAACAACAACTTGCCTTTTGCTCATCCAACTGATTGCTCTAGCATTAAGCATGAAAGTGTATCCACTGGTGGATCTCCTGCTGTCAATGTCACCTCCCCAATCCGAATCAACATATCCCTGAATGCTAAGAGTACTTTGTGATGCAACCATACTGCCATGGTAGCACAAAGCATAATCTGAAGTACCCTTCAAATACCTGAACACTCTCTTCACAACATCCCAATGTGATCTCCCTAAATTAGCCTTGAACCGACTTAGAGGTCCCACTGCTTGGGCAATGTCTGGTCTTGTGCAGACCATGGCATACATCAAATTGCCTACTGCACTTGCATAAGGCACACTGGTCATGTCCTCCATCTCAGTAGCAGATTTTGGATAGTCATCAGCAGATAGTTTCAATCCTTGCATGATTGGAACAACTAGCTGCTTGCAATCATTCATGCTAAACCTCTCTAGAACGGTTTTCACATACTTACTCTGACTGAGCCAAAGTTTTCTGCTTGTTCTATCCCTGGTTATCTCCATTCCAAGAATGTACCTTGTTGCTCCAAGATCCTTCATTTCGAACTTAGCAGACAACCGAGTTTTAAGGTCAGAAATCATAGTCTTGCTATTACCAATGAATAACATGTCATCCATTTTTTTTGTATTATCTATATGTTTTAGAATATCTTCTCTAGCAGTTTGATGAAAGATATCCCCAAGTTGAAACTTTTTTAGGGGAGAGTGTTCATATGGTTAACCTAATTGATCAAATACTAAAAAAATGAAACAATAACAAGATGAAATTATCAATCAAATGCCATATTCAATGAAATTCAACCTACAATACTAGAAAGACTCAATTCAAAGAAATAAACATGAAATTCAAAGAAAATGAATCTAAACTAGTATGCAAACCTCTCAATCCCATTTCGGATTGATGTATAATGAGTGGATAAGGATGTGGATAGCTTGGTTTATTCATTATCCATTGATATGCAAAATCTTTGTTGATGATGATCCAATAGATGATCTCAAATTTCTCCAAGTGAGTGATCAATTTGAGAGAGTAAATTTGCTTGAAGGCTTGTAGATTATACACCATCTTAAATGTTGAAGTATTTATAGATTTGAGAGATATTGATCAATGGTGAAGATTAAACAGGTTAATCAATGGAGGAAATTGGATGAGATAAGATGGAACAGATCAATTATCAAATCAAGGATTGAGATTACATGATGGCATGGATCAGAGTTTAATCAAGGGCTCAAATTGCTTGAGACAATAACAAATCCCAAGATTTTAGGAAGCCATGTGGGAGATATTTCCATTTGGAGGGAAATATTTGAATCTGAATTGAAGGAATATTCCATGGGAATATTCTTGTGCAAGTTGGAGAAGTTGGAGGAAATTAGTCAATTAAACAATTATAAAATTATTTAATTGTGCAAGCTAATGAATTTAGGACCTTCAATTAAATAATTAAGATTATTTTATCAAAAAATATTTATGACAATTAAATAATTTTCATTATTTAATAAAATGAGAGGAAAATTAGTGTGAAGGAGGATGAATCAATTAGATAACCTTATTTATTCAATTAATAGTAGAAAAAAGTGAATTTAACCAAATAATTGCCATTAGTTAATTAAATAGATGAGTTAGGTGATAATGATGAGAAAATGGTGTTAGTAATCAAAATCAGGATATGTGATATGCTTAGAACATTTTTAGGTGTCTATGTAGAAAGATATTAGCACAATATCTACTTGAGATCCCACCAATGAAAGTGGGAGAATTTTTGGAGTGACTATAGGTTGTATCTCCTTTTGTTGTGCTAAGAATTCCTTGATGAATTATATCGAGGAGGTTGTGATAGAAATGGATGGATTCTCCTAAGATAGTGGGAAGTGTGTAGGAATTTGTTAACCCACTAAAGGGTTTGTGACTTTAGAGGGAGATGATGGTACTTGATAATTCTCTTCTTCTTTTTGTACTTGTTTATAGGCCTTTTGAGTAGCCTATTTGATCTCTTCTTGGATGAGTTTGGTAATCCTCAATTTCTTTAGAATTACTTTGTCTACTATTTGTTTTAACCAGAGTTATCTTGCTTGTATTTGGACAAGTTTCTCTTTTTATGCAGTAATGGTGGAAGGGCTATTTTTTGCAATCACTTATTCTTTCATTTATCTCTTCTTCTTGGGCGGCTTTCTCCCATTTCTAGCGTAAGATATTAGCTAGTGATTGTGGGAATGAATCTATTAGACTCTCCACTGTCTTAGTGGAAGCAACCATATACTATATGATGGCAGCTTCAACTATGGCACTATTTGGTGCACTTGTTTCTTCATAGACTCATAGTGTTTGGTCTAAAACTCCATTTGTAATGAGGCCACTATATAGAGTATCTTAATTCATAAGGGTCTTTGATAGCTCCTCAATGTTTTTTCTACTTTGCTTTTCTCTTATTATGATGGAGAAGTGTCTCTTTATTATTTTCTATTCTTTCTTGTCCTTCATCATTCCATACTCATTTGTAGAAGTGCTTTTGAGGCCTCTTCTACCGATGGCTTCCTTTTTGGAGGTGTACTTGGCAATTTTATTTTTTCTTTTCCCTTTCTTCCTTTGGACTGATTAGATATGTGGGAGATTCCCCTCCTTGTAACCTCCCTAATCTTTGTGGAGTAGAGGTTCTTTGTTCCTTTGCTTCTTCTTTTTCATGTCCCCATTTTTCATCTAATTTTTACCTATGTTTTATTCAAATTTTTTCTTTGCTAAGTTATACATATGTATTTCTCAATATGTAGTAAATTTCTCCATGATGGGATTTGTTAGTAGTTGAATCGATGTTGTTACAAAGGATTTTATCTCTACATCACTTTCATATGGGACTTGGGCTATCCAAGGTGTGCAGGGTTCTATAGCCTCCACTAATGTATAATCTTTATCCACCAAGAAGATAATGTTGTTTATGCATCTCCTCACTACATCATATGATAGTCACTCTCTATCCTAAAATTTTTGTTTTAAGTATTTGAAAAATCCCCAATATGTTGTAGTGAAAGAAGTGGCACCTTTGAAGTGCTTGACATGGTCATTGATCTAGGTGGCTACTAATCTAGTCGTGTCCCAAATTTTCCTCACAAATACCAACAGTGCATTCAAAAATTAAAAAGTGAGACAAATAATTAGGGTCTCGTATCTAAATTGATAATGGGAATACTTGGTGCATTGCACATTCTCCATAATTTATTCTCACAATAATTTTCATAGATCAATTTTCTTTCCTTCCACCACCATTCGATAAGTTGTGTGTATGGAGGTTATCATGGCCAAATCCTCATGGTTTATAAATTATACCTTGTATATATAATCCCCATTTTTGTGTATTGTACTATGGGATTAGTGATCTTGGTAAGATCCAAGCTCCAGACAGTAAATGTTGCTTTGATTAGCTTAGTGACTTCACTATTTTTGATAGCCTTCTTTGGTGGTATCTCCATTGCTAAAATTAGGTTGGTTACCACTTGTAATACTTCCTTCATTATGCAATAGGGCTTATCTAAGTAAATTTATTCATCCTGATTTCTAATCAATATAGTCCTTACTCATCCTTCTTCTTTACAAAAGTCTGAGAAGTCCTTCTAGACATCCATATTTTGAATCTACAAGAATTGTGGGAGATATGAGTTTGTGTCTAGTTGGAGGAGTGTCTTCACTAGCTTCTTAAACTTTGTGTGATTGATATTTTTCAATGACGTGTGTATGTAGTTCTTGACATCCTTTGTGTAGATTGCATTTGTAGGCAATATGGAAAAGGCTCCATTGAAATCTACTTTCATAGATTTGTAGGGGAATATTTTATATTTCAGTCATGGCTTTTGAGAGATGTATTCTAGCATGGGAGTGGCCATTGTTAGTTGTAGTGAGTAGATAGTGAGCTATGGTTTTGGTTACACAAGCTAGAGTTGCCGGATGAGAGATCATGAGTGAATGGATATGCAAGTGAGGATTATTCAATGTAGTGATAAGGTTTTATAGAGTGGTACTAGTAGAAATTCATTTATGGTGGTAGGTGGGTTCATTTCTCCCACACTTTTGTGACTATTAGTTATATACACCCATTTTTTCACAATTAATGGTCGGTATCTACTATGGTACACGATTCTTACAAATATAGTACAATCAACTTTCTTATGATTATTTTAGGTTTTAAAGATATTAGTTTAATCATGCCCTATTGGCATAGCATTGTAGCTTTGTACTATTTAGTCTCCTTAATTTGATTGACCCAAATTAGAGCATCTTGTCAATGTAATAGGGACCTAACCATATTACTTTTAACTTTCCTTTCTTTTGAGTTTTATAATTACACAACAAGACCATTACATCCTTCTTAAATGTTTTATGTTCCTATAATGTCATGCTTTTTGTCTTTTCCTTTCCATGAGTTGATGGTATATCACAAGTTGAATATTTCCATCCATGTTTTCTAGGTGCTCAATTCTCTACTTTAGTGATTCATCATCAATTAGTCTCAATATAAGTGCAGTGAAAATGTTTAGGACTATGAAAATATTAGTAAGTGTGCATCCATTTCATAGAGTAATTCAAAGGAGGTAAAATTAGTAGATCTTTTATAAGCAACTCTATATGCCTAAAGTACCACAAGCATTTTGATATCATAATCTATCATATTGGCATTGCACATTTTAGTGAGGGTGGTGCCTATTTTATTATTCAAAGCCTCACTTTCTTTATTATCTTGAGGATGATAAGGAGTACTACAATTATGAGTTATCATAAAGCTCTGTAATGACTTTTTTGAATTTTTTTTACCCTAATCACTAGTTATGATGAGTGGGCATACTTGTACACAACCTTTGTAACCAAATTTCCTCCTTAGAGACATGAGTAGCAACCATATACTATGATTCTATGGTGGATTAAGAAAATGTAACCTGTCTTTTACTCATCTAGCTCAGTACTCCTCTAAGTAGAGTAAGCACATGCCCACTAGTGGACACTCAACTGTCCAAGTCACTTGCCCAATCTGCATCAACAAATCCATGTATGTCCAATGACTTGACCACATTAATAGTACCATGATCAAGAAAATGATAATTAGAAGTACCTCATAAATATCTAAATACCCTCTTAACAAAATTCCAATGCTCTTTACCAAGGTTAGACATAAACCTTCTTAGAACTCCCATTGCTTGGGCTATATCTAGTCTAGTGCAAACTATTGCATACATCAAGCTACCAACAACACTAGCATAAGGAACCTTAGAAATATCCCCAAAACCATCATCGAAATTAGGACACATATCTAAGTTCAACTTAGTACCAATTGGAAATGGAAGACAAATAGGCTTACAGTCATGCATATTAAGTCTCTGCAAAATGGTATCAACATACTTACTCTAACTTAACCAAAGCTTTCTATGACCTCAATCCCTAGTAATCTCCATCCCAAGAATGTATTTTGTAGCCCCCAATTCCTTCATATCAAATGTGCCAGAAAGTTGTGTCTTGAGCTCACCAATCATCACCTTGCTATTACCAATAAACAATATATCATCAACATACAAGACAATAATAAGATATGATCACAAATAACCTTAATATACACACAATGATCCTCTTTGCTCCTAAGAAAATCGAACTTTAATGCAAAAGCATCAAAATTTTGATACCATATCTTGGGTGACTGTTTCAAACCATACAAATATCTCTTTAATTTGCAAAACAATTATTTTTCCCTTCACAACAAAACTGCTAGGATGTTGCATACAAATCTCCTCCTCAAGATCCTTATGCAAGAAAGCAATTTTAACATCTATTTTCTCTATCTAGAAATAACAAGCAATAAAAATAGATAATAGGAATCTAATAAAAGTTAATTTAGCGACAAGAGAGAAAATTTCACCAAAATTAACTCCCTCTCTCTAGGAGTAGCCCTTAGCCACTAATCTGGCCTTGTAGCACTCTAATTGACCATCTTCTTCAAATTTCTTTTTAAATACCCATTTAAATCCAATGAGCTTCCTTCCTTTGGGAAAACTAACAAGATCCCAAGTGTTATAACTATCCAAATCCATCATCTCCTATTGCATGGCCAACAACCAAGACTCACATTCAGGTCCGAAGAGAGAACCTCCCTAAAAGATCTAGGTTCATTGTCAGTACTCAATAAAGAAAATATACAACAAAAATTTGGTGGGCTATACCTGTGGAATGGATTTTGTTGTCTTGTGGATCTTCTGAGAATAGCTCGTATGGGGCTCTTGTTGTCCTTGATCTTGCTCAACCTCTTCCTGGTTTTCTTCCTCATGTTCTTTGGTTTGATCAGTAAATTCATTTGAAACTTCATCTTCTTCTTCCTCATCCTCAAGTCCGACTCTATGTTCTTCTCGAGGTGCAACTTCTTGCTTAATTTTAAAATGCACTATTTTCCTTGTCTTTTTCCTTTGGTTGTTCTTCCTTATGTGTCTTATCAATGACACGGTTAGGCTAAAATCCATGTCTTTCCCACAGATAGATTCAAAATTAAGACTTGCTACTCTTGGGCTTAGTTGAATGGATAGAACACATATTCATGTCTCGTCAATTAATAGATTCAAAATCAACACTTGATACTCTTGGGCTTAGTTGAATGGATATGACACATATTCATGTCTCGTCAATTAATACATTCAAAATTGAGACTTGCTACTCTTGGGCTTAGTTGAATGGATAGAACACATATTCATGTCTCGTTAATTAATAGATTCAAAATCAACACTTGCTACTCTTGGGCTTAGTTGAATGGATATGACACAAATTCATGTCTCGTCAATTAATAGATTCAAAATCAAGACTTGCTACTCTTGGGCTTAGTTGAATGGATAGGACACATATTCATGTCTTGTCAACTAATAGATTCAAAATCAACACTTGCTACTCTTGGGCTTAGTTGAATGGATAGGACACATATTCATGTCTCGTCATCTAATAGATTCAAAATCAAGACTTGCTACTCTTGGGCTTAGTTGAATGGATAGGACACATATTCATGTCTCGTCAACTAATAGATTCAAAATCAACACTTGTTACTCTTGGGCTTAGTTGAATCAATAGGGAACATATTCATGTCTCATTAAAATCAAGACTTGTTACTTTGTCGGAGAGCTTCTTGATGATCATCTAAAATGATTTTTATGACAAATGTGTCGCACATGACCAATTAAACATGGAAATATCTATGAATATGGGCATGATATGCAAGTCAATCTATAGGATTACAACATTGACTTCTTCTTTATTCTAACCAACAACTAATTAGAAAGAAAATGAAATAAGTGGTGAAAGAAAATAATATAAGTAAAAAGGTCATAAGCCAAAATAGATTTCTTCTGGAAATTGAGATAGAGCTTTGTAATTCATGATATGGTTGTTGGAGAAACAAGATCTGAAAGCAACATCCAATGATATCTTCCACAAGTGAACAAATGAGCACAAAAGCATGCCTATCGTATAATATAAATAGTGTGTAAATGTACAATGAGAGCCTTGCATATATAGGCAAAGTAGAGGAGGTAGGAAGGTAAGAGTGAACAACTAACCACACCTCCAAAGGTGCAGCACATGCATGTTCAAATGTGTGATGTGCGAAAGTCTTTAATTCCAATCATCGAAAATTCTTTAAATAAATTCATTCATATTCCAAAGAAAGTCGAAAACTCCCTTCATTAACATTCTTTAATCCACAAGATTCAAAAAACTCGACTTAAAGTCTACAATAAGATTCATAATACATCCAATTACATTCATAAATACGTGTCATCTTTCACGATATTATAATACAAAACATGGTAAAATAAATTTACAATTCCAGACTTAGGAATTTTGTCGCCTTAAGTTCTACAATAATTAATTCAAGAATAAAAGAATACATATATGAAGAAATCATCCTTTGATCTTCAATCCAAAAGAATATCTTCAAACATGAAGACGAGAACAAAGTTCAAGCACTTTTCCCGCCCAACCTCGAAGCTTACGCTTCCCTGGAATTTTTTAGTCATTCAAAGAATACCCGACCCTGCACGAATCGCTTAGCAAAAAGAAATCGATAAGCAGGATGGAATCTGGTGCGTGCCTAGTATAACTGGTAATTCCATAAGCATTTTCATTTTTCTAATTCATTTAAGAAACAAGCAAGTTCGATACTAGGATATGGTAGAGAGTTATAAATATTCCATCTATTTCAATGGTCCTTAAGTTACTTGGCCAAGTAAAATGTCATGCATGACAAATAATAGTAGTTTTGGAAAAGCAAAACTACACTCTCTAGAAACCCTATTCGGCACCCGTCCCGGAAGGTACTTTCCAAACACATATCATGCACATTCAATTATCAAGCATGCATGGTTTCATTCAAAATAAAAAATAGTCTTTCTCAAACACATGAAATGCACTTTCATTTTCAAACAAACATGGATTTTAATACAATAATTTCACAGTTTTAAATTGCAGATAACATTATGTTCAAATTTAAAATAAAATAAAAGAGAGTGTTTCTCAAGTATGTAACTAAGTACATATAAAACCAGAATAAATGAGCACACATTCTTTTGGCTCATTTACTCATAAAACTCGTCTACACTTGGAAATAATCTTTTTCTAATTCATTTCAATACAAAGCAAATATATTTTTAATTTTATTTCCTTTCTTTTTTGTTTTTTCATATTTCCCTTAAAATAATATCTTTTCAAAACATAAACACCTCATCTTTACACTTTGATTTCGTAACAATTCAATATCAATCCTAAAGAATGGTCAAATTTCACTCAATTTTTTCAAGCATATTTAATACACAAAATTACTTAATCTTTTCATTCTGGATAATAATGAACAATTTAATTTAAATCAAAATCACTATCCTTCCTATTTGCATTAATTTGAGAATTTATCTGTCTGACAGTTCTGGTTTTTTTGAAGCTTTTTCTAAATTTTAAATAAATCTAAAACATTACGTTTTCTAAGTGCATCTTTTCAAATTTGCGAAAACAGAATTTACTAAACAACAAAATACACTGTTCCTTGATTGTTTTCTGTTCAAGCTTGTTTAACCATTTTTTGTTTAAGTTATTCTTTTTCTCCATAAAATTTTAGTCTAGTGTTTGATCTTTGTTTTGTTTTTGATTAAAAATAGTGACATGTTTCATTTGATAAAATACAAGAAGAAAAATAAAAGAATTAAACTCAATTTTGAATTGATTGTGAATTTGTTTTCATTGAATCTACCTGGTAATTTCTTTTGTTTATGTTTGGTTTCCAAATTTTGACAATGAAATCTTGTTCCTTTGTGTTGTTCCTCCTTTCTCTTCCTGTTGTTCTTTTCTATCTCTCCTGTCAATTTCCTTCTGTTCTCTTTTTTTTCTTTCTGTTTTGAGTCTCTCCTTCTATGCTGCTTGCGTGTGATGAAGGGAAAGTTTTTGTTCTTTTATTTAACTCCCCTGGTTGCATCCCTTCCTCCTCTTTCTGTCTTCCCTTCCTATTGGCACCTTCACCTCCTCCCTACACACCTCTCTTCTTGCGCACGACACCTTATCTCCACCTGTTGGCTGCTCTCCTTCCAACCGCGCCTTCCTTCCTTCTTCTCTCATGCGCACCTTCTCCTCTCCTTTACCTGCTAGCTGCTCCTTTCCAACCACGCCCTCTCCTCTTTCTCTGTCACACACGCATGAGGGTGGGGAAGACTTTTATTTTTATTTCCCCTATAGCTGGACGTGCCTCCTTCACCTCCACACACATATCATCTCCCTGTCCTCTCCCTTCCCACGCATATCTCATGGTGTTTGGACAGCCTCCAACAAAATAAATACAAAAAATTTCTCTCCTCTTATGGTCGTGCGTGGGAAGAAATGAATGAGTAGAGTGAGCAAGCCATGCAACGACATCGACAGTCAATTGGCAAGCTTTATGAGCAGAAGATCTTCCTCCCCATTCATTCTCCATGGCCATTTGCAGTGTCGTCCAATAGGAAAACACCAACCTCACTCCTTCCTCAAATTTGCTCAAAGCCTCTGCAGAGAGCACTCCTTTTGCCTCCATACCTCAATATCACTCCACTTCAAATCAAAATATTTTATATCAAATTTTTTTGTAGCAGGCATAGTGTATTTAATAGCCTTACCCAACCCATAAACTTGGAATCACACGAGTAAGGATGACTAGACCAGAGCAAGCTCCCTCAAAATCGTTCATCAAAATTCCCTTTTTCAATTCGAATTTTCCTCTTTATCTCATGCAAAAATGGTGGTGTTAACAATGAAATCAGATCCATTTTTCATGCTTGATCTCCAACCAACATTGCCATAACTCCAAGTTTCATTCCTCGATTGCATGCTTTAATTAATTGTGAAGTAATTGTTTCTAAATTGTAAACTGTTGCTTTGTTTTCAATTTCAACTTTGAACTTTTTTTTCTGTTTTCTAATTTGTTTTAAATAACTTATTTTAATATCTATTTCTTTAAACATGTAATTCAATATATGGATATTCTTCAATATTTATATTTTCACAATTTAAAAGTTTATTCCCATAATTTAGAATAAAAAGCATTATTATTTCAACTAAAAATAGAAGATTCACTATTTTAATTTTCAAAAGGATTTAAATTTTTCTTTCCACACATACATAATATACTCAAATTGGCTAATCTTTTTGCAAATAAGCAATATTTCCATTCAAAACAACCATAATCATTTTCACATAAATTGGAGCATTCAGATAAACTTGTTAAAAATTTCCAAATATTAATCATCACGAAAACACATTTTAATGACCGAGTGGTGTGTGAGATTCCATCATCCTTATTAACATCTAATGGCTAAAACGATTCTACCTGAACAATGTTCTCGCCTTTATTCTCGTTCACCTGTTCCTGCGTTCACTTGTACTCAAATTCTCATCAACAATGACAATCCCCGAATTTCATAATAATAAATTTCAAATCATTTCATTTGCATTTTGAATTTCAATTTCAATTCCATTTTCCATTTCCATTTCAATTTCAATTTAAATAATTTTAAATTTCAATAATCATCTAGCACAAACATGCAAATCTCATGATCAATAATCGCAATAAAATAATTGATAAAATTAGTACGTGACAAAATGACAAGTGTGTGAGTATGTGTAAAATGTGTATGCAATAGGAGTCTTAAAAGGTGATTACATGTGTCTCAGCCACATGAAGTGAAAAACAAAAGCTAAAAGTCCCTAAGTGGAGACTTAACTAGTGTAGATGGGTCAAACTAAATAGGGTGATATGCTAACTAGATATGAAATAACCCTATTTACACTAACATCCCCCCTTAAGTGCAACTTAGAGATAAATGTATGTAAAAATGATGGTTAGTCCTGACTACTAAGTCATGTTAGGTACCCACGTACAAATTTATCATAAACAGAATAAAGGAGAAAACCTAGTGGGAGTAAAACTTCTCTCCAAAAATGAATTAATGCAAAGAAAATGCACAATTGAAGAAGAAAGAAGATAGAAGGATGACTCATGATGACCTCTCAAGGACTACTTCTAGCACAATGTACAATGAATGTTCCCCCCATAAAAGAGAAAAGAGAGAAGCTCTATGTGACCCCCTCAAAAGTGAGAAGGAAAGAACTCCATGTGAAGAGATGCCCCCTCCCAAAATTGAAATGAAAAGAGAAACCATTTAGCCTCCCCTCAAAATGATGTGTGTATTATTGGTAGATGTTTGACATGAGATGTCGAAGATGATCCATGATCGCTAAACAATATTTCTCCCCTTGGGAAGAAACAACACCACAAATGTGTGCAAGATGACTTCTCATTCCTAAAAGGAATATGTAGGAAGTAAGATGAATGTCTCTGCATTCTACACATGATCCAAGGACCTAGATGATTCCCATGAATATGTTTTTTAATGTTGCTCAAGGATTCCCAATCCAATTTTAAATTGTGAAAAACACTAAGAGGATGAGTCAAGTATCATATAGGATTCAATCATAGGAATCATGGATATATGTTGACAACTAGAATGATAGGAATCTAATATTGTTGCAAAAAATGTCAAAATGGATGATGAATGACTCGAATATGAGAACTCAAGAATATCTAGATAATTTGTCACTATAAAAGCTTATATAGGCAAGGCAAGAGCAAGATCCAAAGATGGAGTGACAACAATATTGATGTTATTGTCATCAAATAGAAAAGTGATGTCCTCATTATTTAGTGTCATGCAAATCTACAATGTGGGAATCTACAAGCAAAGATGGTATTTCTAAAAGGAATGCATCCTATTAGCAAGAAAATGGGGGATCACAAACTCGATTTAATTTTGAGCCCCAAGCAATCTCTATGTGTTGTATTTATACCCTAGACTCGGTATTAGGAGAGGGGTTAGAGATTAATCTATATTGTGGAGTCAAAGAAAGCATCAAAATGACAAACAAAAATCAATTGACATTCCATAATGTCATATGTAACCATTGAAGAATACCAATATATTGATATAGATTATATTGCATTCCCATCATTGCATTATATTTATGTATACATCATATATCTTCTTTTCTTTCTATCTATTCTTATTGATTATAAATTCTTCATCTATTCCTCTAATTATATCTCTTTTTTTCTTTTCATTATATTCTATACACATATTTTTGTAGTAGGATATGTCCCTTACAAAATGCATCTCTTCCTAGGGGTGACTTGTCATCCAAGAGCTCTGCAACCTATCTACAGTGGTTTGTGATCTAGGCTTTCCTACTTTATCTTTGTACTCTTCTCTTTTCCCTGCTAACATTATCCCCCCTTTCAAAACTATGTTCTATCCTCAATTCATCTTAATCATCTAGCTAGAAGGATAGATTTATAGATTTCCTTAAGATTGGTGAAAGTGCTATCCCACTAAAATTTGGTCTATTGAAGTAGATGGTTTTGTGCATTGATTTGTGTCAATAGTTTGTTTTCTTCCTAAAAAGTATAAATTTGAATTTGTTCTGCTAAATTTTGTGCATGCCTTATGAGCCCTATTATGTGTACTAATTGCAGGCTTACTACTTGTCTAAGTTGTTTAAACCGATTCTGTTTAAACTAATTCTTTATTTTCTCCCTTTAATCATGTAGTTGTACATAGAGTGTTTCCATCTATGCTCTTGTCTTGTCATTTGTATCTTTCATAGCATTATAGGAGGTTCCCGCCTGAAGAATTTTCTATTCAATTTGATCTATCTACCCCTTGATGTTCTTTGTGAGGCTCTGCCATTGCAAACAAAATCGGTAAAGTGTGTTGATGTCACTTTGTGTGTTCATCAAGGTGCTTATATGGGATTCCAACATAATATGAGCAATGACACATTTTTTTCTTTCCTCATCCATTATAGTCTTTTGAAGCTCTATTGAGATGGTTTGGTGAAGGTTGGATGTTTGTTGTTTTATGTTTTTAATAAACCTAGGTATCTATTAATATTTTTACTTGTGCTACCAAAGGTTGAGATGGATCCCCTTGTAGCTATGGGAACTTATTTTGAATGTCTCTTATTACCCCTTCCAATTTTTTTGTATTATCTATATGTTTTAGAATATCTTCTCTAGCAGTTTGATGAAAGATATCCCCAAGTTAAAACTTTTTTAGGGGAGAGTGTCCATATGGTTAACCTAATTGATCAAATACAAAAAAAAATGAAACAATAACAAGATGAAATTATCAATCAAATGCCATATTCAATGAAATTCAATCTACAATACTAGAAAGACTCAAATTCAAAATAATAAACATGAAATTCAAAGAAAATGAATCTAAACTAGTATGCAAACCTCTCAATCCCATTGTGGATTGATGTATAATGAGTGGATGAGGATGTGGATATCTTGGTTTATTCATCATCCATTGATATGCAAAATCTTTGTTGATGATGATCCAATAGATGATCTCAAATTTCTCCAAGTGAGTGATCAATTTGAGAGAGTAAATTTGCTTGAAGGCTTGTGGATTATATACCATGTTAAATGGTGAAGTATTTATAGATTTGAGAGATATTGATCAATGGTGAGGATTAAATAGGTTAATCAATGGAGGAAATTGGATGAGATAAGATGGAATGGATCAATTATCAAATCAAGGATTGAGATTACATGGTGGCATGGATCGGAGTTTAATCAAGGGCTCAAATTGCTTGAGACAATATAAATCCCAAGATTTTAGGAAGCCATGTGGGAGATATTTCCATTTGGAGGGAAATATTTGAATCTGAATTGAAGGAATATTCGATGGGAATATTCTTGTTCAAGTTGGAGAAGTTGGAGGAAATTATTTAATTAAACAATTATAAAATTATTTAATTGTGCAAGGTGATGAATCTAGGACCTTCACTTAATCAAAAAATATTTATGACACTTAATTAAATAATTTGCATTATTTAATGAAATGAGAGGAAAATTAGTGTGAAGGAGGATGAATTAATTAGATAACCTTATTTATTCAATTAATAAGAGAAAAAAGTGAATTTAACCAAATAATTATCATTAGTTAATTAAATAGATGAGTTAGGTGATAATGATGAGAAAATAGTGTTAGTAATCAAAATCAGGATATGTGATATGCTTAGGACATTTTCAGGTGTCTGCAGAAATATATTAGCACAATATCTACTTGAGATCCCACCAATGAAAGTTGGAGAGGTTGTGGAGTGACTATAGGTTGTATCTCCTTTTGTTGTGCTAAGAATTCCTTGATGAATTGCATCGAGGAGGTTGTGGTAGAAATGGATGGATTCTCCTAAGATAGTGGGGAGTGTGTAGGAATTTTTTAACCCACTGTAGGGTTTGTGTCTTTAGAATTAGATGATGGAACTTGATAATTGTCTTCTTCTTTTTGTACCTTTGTATAGGCCTTTTAAGTAGCCTCTTTGATCTCTTCTTGGATGAGTTTGGTAATCCTCGATTTCTTTAGCATTACTTTGTCTACTCTTTGTTTTGACCAGAGTTATCTTGCTTGTATTTGGACAAGTTTCTCTTTTTATGCAGCAATGGTGGAAGGGCTATTTTTTGCAATCACTTATTCTTTCATTTATCTCTTCTTCTTGGGCGGCTTGCTCCCATTTCTAGCATAAGATATTAGCTAGTGATTGTGGGAATGAATCTATTAGAATCTCCAGTGTATTAGTGGAAGCAACCATATACTAGATGATGGTAGCTTCAACTATGGCACTATTTGGTGCACCTGTTTCTTAATAGACTCATAGTGTTTGGTCTAAAACTCTTTTTGTCATGAGGCCACTATATAGAGTGTCTTCATTCATAAGGGTCTTTGATTGCTCCTCAATGTTTTTTCTACTTCTCTTTTCTCTTCTCATGATGGAGAAGTGTCTCTTTATTCTTTTCTATTCTTTCTTGTCCTTCATCATTCCATACTCATTCGTAGAAGTGCTTTTGAGGCCTCTTCTACCGATGGCTTCCTTTTTGGAGGTGTAGTTGGCAATTTCCTTTTTTATTTTCCCTTTCTTCCTTTGGACTGATTAGATATGTGGGAGATTCCCCTTCTTGTAACCTCCCTAATATTTGTGGAGTAGAGGTTCTTTGTTCCTTTGCTTCTTCTTTTTCAAGTCCCCGGTTTTCTTCTAATTTTTCTCTATTTTTACCTACGTTTTATTCAAGAAATTTCTTTGCTAAGTTATACATATTTATTTCTCAATATGTAGTAAATTTCTCCATGTTGGGATTTTTTAGTAGTTGAATCAATTTGTTGTCACATAGGATTTTATGTCTACATCACTTTCATATGGGAGTTGGGCTATCCAAGATGTGCAGGGTTCTATAGCCTCCACTAATGCATAATCTTTATCCACCAAGAAGATAATGTTGTTTATGTATTTCCTCACTACATCATATGATAGTCACTCTCTATCCTACAAATTTTGTTTTAAGTATTTGAAAAATCCCCAATATGTTGTAGTGAAAGAAGTGGCACCTTTGAAGTGCTTGACATGGTCATTGATCTAGGTGGCTACTAATCTAGTTGTTTCCCAAATTTTCCTCACAAATACCGATAGTGCATTCAAAAATTAAAAAGTGAGACAAATAATTAGGGTCCCATATCTAAATTGATAATGGGACTACCTAATGCATTGCACATTCTCCATAATTTATTCTCACAATAATTTTCAGAGATCAATTTTCTTTCCTTCCACCACCATTCGATAAGTTGTGTGTATGGAGGTTATCATGGCCAAATCCTCATGGTTTATAAATTATACCTTGTATGTTATCCCCATTGTTGTGTATTGCACTATGGGATTAGTGATCTTGGTAACATCCAAGCTCCAGTCAGTAAATGTTGCTTTGATTAGCTTAGTGACTTCACTATTTTTGATAGCCTTCTTTGGTGGTATCTCCATTGCTAAAATTAGGTTGGTTACCAATTGTAATACTTCCTTCATTATGCAATAGGGCTTATCTAAGTAAATTTATTCATCCTGATTTCTAATCAATATAGTCCTTACTCATCCTTCTTCTTTGCAAAAGTCTCAGACGTCCTTCTAGACATCCATATTTTGAATCTACAAGAATTGTGGGAGATATGAGTTTGTGTCTAGTTGGAGGAGTGTCTTCACTAGCTTCTTAAACTTTGTGTGATTGATATTTTTCAATGACGTGTGTATGTAGTTCTTGACATCCTTTATGTAGATTACATTTGTAGGCAATATGGAAAAGGCCCCATTGAAATCTACTTTCATAGATTTGTAGGGGAATATTTTATATTTTAGTCATGGCTTTTGAGAGATGTATTCTAGCATGGGAGTGGCCATTGTTAGTTGCAGTGAGTAGATAGTGAGCTATGGTTTTGGTTACACAAGCTAGATGAGAGATCATGAGTGAATGGCTATGCAAATGAGGATTATTCAATGTAGTGATAGGGTTTTATAGAGTGGTACTAGTAGAAATTCATTTATGGTGGTAGGTGGGTTCATTTTTCCCACACTTTTGTGACTATTTGTTATATACGCCCATTTTTTCACGGTTAAGGGTCAATATCTACTATGGTACACGATTCTTATAAATATAATACAATGAAATTTCTTATGATTATTTTAGGTTTTAATGATATTAGTTTAATCATGCCCCATTGGCATAGCATTGTAGCTTTGTACTGTTTAGTCTCCTTAATTTGACTGCCCCAAATTAGAGCATCTTGTCAATGTAATAGGGACCTAACCATATTACTTTTAACTTTCCTTTCTTTTGAATTTTATATCACACAACAAGACCATTACATCCTTCTTAAATGTTTTGTGTTCCTATAATGTCACGCTTTTTATCTTTTCCTTTCCATGAGTTGATGGTATATCACAAGTTGTATATTTCTATCCAAGTTTTCTAGGTGCTCAATTCTCTACTTTAGTGATTCATCATCAATTAGTCTCAATGTAAGTGTAGTGAAATTTTTTGGTTCTATGAAATATATTAGTAAGTGTGCATCCATTTCATAGAGTAATTCAAAGGAGGTAAATTTAGTAGATATTTTATAAGCAACTCTATATGCCTAAAGTACCACAAGCATTTTGATATCATAATCTATCCTATTGGAATTGCACATTTTAGTTAGGGTGGTGCCTATTTTATTGTTCAAAGTCTCACTTTCTTTATTACCTTGAGGATGATAAGGAGTACTATGATTATGAGTTATCATAAAGCTCTGTAATGACTTTGTTGAATTTTTTTTACCCTAATCACTAGTTATGATGAGTGGGCATACTTGTACACAACCTTTTTAACTAGATTTCCTCCTTAGAGACATGAGTAGCAACCATATATTATGCTTCTATGGTGGATAAAGAAAATGTAGCCTACCTTTTACTCATCCAACTTAGTACTCCTCTAAATAGAGTAAGCACATGCCCACTAGTGGATAGTCAACTGTCCAAGTCACCTGCCCAATGTGCATCAACAAATCCCTATATGTCCAATTAATTGACCACATTAATAGTACCATGATAAAGAAAACGATAATTAGAATTACCTCATAAATATCTAAATTCCCTCTTAACAAAATTCCAATGCTCTTTACTAAGGTTAGACATAAACCTTCTTAGAACTCCCACTGCTTGGGCTATATCTAGTCTAGTGCAAACCATTGCATACATCAAGCTACCAACAACACTAGCATAAGGAACCTTAGAAATATCCCCAAAACCATCATCAAAATTAGGACACATATCTAAGCTCAACTTAGTTCCAACTGGAAATGGAAGACAAATAGGCTTACAGTCATGCATATTAAGTCTCTGCAAAATGGTATCAACATATTTACTCTAACTTAACCAAAGCTTTCTATGACCTCAATCCCTACTAATCTCCATCCCAAAAATGTATTTTGTAGCCCCCAATTCCTTCATATCAAATGTGCCAGAAAGTTGTGTCTTGAGTTCACTAATCATCACCTTTCTATTACCAATAAACAATAAATCATCAACATACAAGACAATAATAAGATATGATCATAAATAACCTTAATATACACACAATGATCCTCTTTGCTCCTAAGAAAACTGAACTTTAATGCAAAAGCATCAAACTTTTGATACCACATCTTGGGTGACTGTTTCAAACCATACAAAGATATCTTTAATTTGCAAAACAATTATTTTTCCCTTCACAATAAAACTGCTAGGATGTTGCATATAAATCTCTTCCTCAAGATCCTTATGCAAGAAAGCGATTTTAACATCTATATTCTCTATCTAGAAATAACAAGCGATAACAATAGATAATAGGAATCTAATAAATGTTAATTTAGCGACAAGAGAGAAAATTTCACCAAAATTAACTCCCTCTCTCTAGGAGTAGCGCTTAGCCACTAATCCAACCTTGTAGCACTCTAATTGACCATCTTCTCCATATTTATTTTTAAATACCCATTTACATCCAATGAGCTTCCTTCCTTTGGGAAAACTAACAAGATCCCAAGTGTTATAACTATCCAAATCCATCATCTCCTATTGCATGGCCAACAGCCAAGACTCACATTCAGGTCCGAAGAGAGTCTCCCTAAAAGATCTAGGTTCATTGTCAGTTTTCAATAAAGAAAATATACAACAAAAATCTGGTGGGCTATACCCGTCGAATGGATTTTGTTATCTTGTGGATCTTCTAAGAATAGCTCGTATGGGGCTCTTGTTGTCCTTGATCTTGCTCATCCTCTTCCTGGTTTTCTTCCTCATGTTCTTTGGTTTGATCAGTAAATTCATTTGAAACTTCATCTTCTTCTTCCTCATCCTCAAGTTCAACTCTATGTTCTTCTCGAGGTGCAACTTCTTGCTTAATTTTAAAATGCACTCTTTTCCTTGTCTTTTTCCTTCGATTGTTCAGGAAAAAAAATAACACTAAGTTCCCTGAAAATAACATCTCTAGAAAAGATATTTTTCTTGATTAGAGGATTCCAAAACTTGTAGCCTTTTACATCATCACCATATCCAATGGAATGCACTTTTCATCTTTTGGATCCAACTTGATTCATTTTTCTTTAGGCACATGAACATAAGCCTCATAGCCAAATATCCTTAAATTTGAAATAGAAGGTTTCTTACCTATCCACATTTCATAAGGTATTGTTTCAAGAGCCTTAGAAGGAGATCTATTTGAAACAAGTAACAAGCAACACTTACAGCTTTCCCAAAAGCATTTGTCAATCCATAAACTACTTAGCATGCTTCTAGCTCTTTCCATAATTGTTTGATCCATCCTTTCTACCTCTCCATTCTATTGAAGAGTATAAGTAGTAGCTTTCTATTTAAAAATTCTTGCATGCTTACAAAATTCATCAAATTCCTTAGAATAGTATTCCCCTCCATTATCAAACCTCAAAACCTTAATATTACACTCTTCTTTCTTTTCAACTAAGGCTTTAAATTCTTTAAACTTAGTGAAAACTTAATATTTATGCCTCATAAAATATAACCAGGTATATCTTGTAACATCATCAATGAAGGAGATAAAATATCTAGATTTTCCAATCGATTCCACATCCACGAAACCAAATACATCTGAATGAATAAGTTCCAAATTATTCTTAGATTTATTACTACTTGAAGGAAAATATTTTTCATTTTATTTTCCAAACACACAATGTTCACAAAGAAGCAAAACTCTCATCAGAATAGGAAAAACTGTCTAACAAATTTTTATTAAAAATGGTTTTTAAACCAATATCACTAATGTGGGTCAATGTATGGTGCCACAACATACAAGTATTTTTAGATTTTTCAGTTACGTAGGTAGAGTTAACAACAATAGTGGCTTCAAGCCTAAACAAAGTCCTCCTTCCTTGTCCCTCTTGCTATCACCAAATTTACTCTTACTAATATGCAACCATGCTTATCAAATGTTACATGCAATCCCAAATCATTCAACTTAGAAACTGAAATCAAATCTCTTGCTAATCCTCAAATATGAAAAAAATCATAGAGGGTTTTAAACCTCCCATCACTAAAACACAACTGAATCTTACCCCTTCCGACAATAGGATATGAAGAGTTATCATTAAGGTAGTCTTCGCCTCCATCATATTTTTCATACGTGAAAAACCACTCCTTATGAGGAGTCATATGATATGAGCATCCTAAATCAATTAACCAATGCTCATTAGTCATAATATGAAGAGAAGAAACCAAATCTTCATCACCTGAGTTTGAGGATTTCTCTATGGAGGAATCAATTTGTTTCTTTGGATTTCTATATTCCTTCTTCACATGTCCTCTTTATCCACGGTTCCAAAATTTCACTTTGTTCTTCTTCCCAAGAGTTTTAGATCTTCCCTTAGACTTGTCCTTAGGCCCATTCTTATCTCCTTTAGACCATCTTTATTTAGGCCTTCCCTTGACATTGAGAGCATCACCTGAACTATCCATAGTCTTTTTCCTCATTTCCTGTGATAACAAAGTTGCTACAAGAGAATCCATCTTTGGATCTTTGAGGTTAGCAGTGATAGCAAGAATGGAATTATTCCATGAGTCAGGTAAAGAACAAAGAAGCATAATGCATTTGTCTTTTTCTACAACATTAACATGTATATAGAGGTAAGTTGACTCAAAATCAAATTAAATGAATTTAAATGTTCGACTATTGATTCACCTTCCTTCATCTTAAGAGAAAAAAACTTATGTTTCAAGTAGAGTTTATTTACTAGACATTTTGCTTGGTAGATCTCACCTATTCGATTCCACAAAGCATGTGTATTCTTTTCCTTTGAAAAATTCAAGAGAAAAGAATCAACAAGACCCAATCTAATAGTACCACGCGCCTTCTTATCCATCTTATCCCAATCTTCATTATTCATTTTTTTCAGGTTTCTTTTCATTTGTTACAACCACCCATTGATATCGTTCTTCAAGGAGATCGTATATTTTTAGCCTCCACAATTTATATCCCACTTCGTTAATTTTTTCTATGTCCAAACAAGAAGAAGTTGCAGCCATGGTTTCAACACATAAAACTATAAAAAATAGATCAACCAAACTTCCACTATAGCTCAAAACACCTCTATTCTACCACCCAAGATATAGAACTGTCCAAGTTTTGATACAAAATGGTAGAAAATGGAAGGTGAATAATAATATATAATCTTAAATTAACTATAAATTAGATATAGCAGTGTTTACCATATGGAGTTTATATCAACAATAACAATGAAAGCATAAAACATAAAACTGAACATCAAACACAGTGTTTAATGTGGAGAAACCCTTTCAAGAAAAAACTCCACCAAAGAAGAGATGAATAGCTTGTATTATCAACAAAATATGATTACAATACATCCACTCTAACTCCTCTTTAGTCTTCAATTCAATAGCATAACCCTTGCAAAGAAAACTTGAAGAAAAACATTACTATCTCCACTTTTAAGCACATGTTATATAGAATAATGCAACCCATAAAGAATTACATTTGTAACTAGGGGTATTTTTCTATTAGATATAGGTTAGCAAATTGCATGCAAACATATAAACCCACAATATGTAATGAAGTGCAAAGGAGAGTAAATTAAAAAACACAAAACGAAACAAGCTCACCAAGTGTCTTCAATCTCCATGGCTGACCTCCATTACACCTTCTAGCTTGTTGAAATGTAAAAGGTTGCCCTCATATTTTGATGAGCAATCTAAACTATAGACTAGCCCTAAGCAAGTGTTGAAGGATTTAAGAATCTATGCAAAAGAATATCAAATCCTATATGCAATATTCAATGACTAAATGACAAGAAGATGTTAAGCTTGAAGATAATGCAAGAAGTTTTTCTTGATATTAAGAGATCTAAGAGATGAAAAAAGGATAGAAGAAATTGATAAAGAAGATAAGAGATCCCAAAATGAGACTAAAATTGCCTTTTTATAGAAAAGTCAATTTTAGATGACTGGCCAAGATTGAAAGTTGACAAAAGCCCAAAGATCAATGGACAAGATTGAGTGTGACAATTAACAAGTAGGGTTAGGGTTCAATTAGAAAAGATGAATGGTCGAGATTAAATTAAAAATAATTTAATCAACGGTGGAGGTTAGTTAAGACAAAGAGGAAATAGAAGATAAGATCAATACAAAAAAAAGCATTGAGTTGGAGAGAAAATCAATTTTTTTTCCATTTAAATGACCAATGGCTAATTAGATAATAAAAATATTATCTAATTACGGAAGATTGTGATAAGGAGGAAAAATCATCATTTTGAATTAAATATTGATTTTTTTAATTCAAAAATCAAGATATGGAATCCATTTAAATAAATAAAGATTTATTTAAAAAAGGAAAAAGCTGGAGAATCAAATAATTAATTTCAAATTACTTGATTTAAGAGGGAAAGTTATTATTTTGAATTAAAATTAATTTAATTCAAAAAGGTGGGACCATGTGATAGTAAATAATTAAATTAAATTATTTACTTAGGGAGAAATTAGAAAAAGGGACAGTTTAAATAAATGGTTTTATTTAAATTTAGAGGAAAAGTCAAATAAGACAATTAAATAATTAAAGATAATTATTTAATTATGATGAAAATTATAAAGTGGTCAATAATTAAATAAATTAAAGAACTTATTTAATTATAAGAGGACATAAGATATTAATGACGTGTTTAAATAAATAAATATAATTTATTTAAATAATCATGAAGAATAAAAAATGTGAATTAATTAAATAAGTAAGAATTATTTAATTAATAGCGGAATTTGGACAATAGGACATAATTAAGTATGTGAGAAGAAATATAATAAGATGCAGAAAATGTGGTCTACAGGTCTAGGACAGTTTTATGTGTCTACAACATCCAAATTGGAAAAATCCTAATGTCTTGGAATCATAAATTTAATCTCATAATGACCTCTTACAGATGCTCTTATAGTTTTCATAAGGCATCTTTCATGCATGGACGCCTAGGGATCAAGATAGTAAAGATATTGTCATAGATGTTGTCATAGCCGTCATAGAATCTTATGAAAGGTTTCATAGATGTCATAGATGCTCTTAAAACTTATGATGATTTTCATAACATCTCATAATGTTAGATTCCCAAGGTGGATGCCTAGAATCTCCATATTAACCATTTCACTACTAGTAAAACCTTCCATCCCAGTAAAAAAATTATTATCACTACCAGTGAAACCTTCCATCCCAGTAAAAAAATTATTATCACTACCAGTGAAACCTTCCATCCCTTATGAGTGAATTACATCATATTTACAAGGTTGATGGCATCGTTATCCCAACATACTGATCATTTAGGGATCTAAATGAAGATAACACAAGCCTCACAATTTAGTAGATTTTTTAATGGTGTTTCTAAACATTATCAATCCATATTGAGGTGCAAATGTTAGAAGATAAAAAGTGAGTGAATTCCAAGAATTAATTTTTTGCTAATTAATTCTTGCAACTATAGGTTTAAGCTTAGACACATGTCTAAACCAAAAGAAGGAACATTTAGTTTAAATATTTTAAAGCATTTATAAAATCAAGTCTTAAACCTCCAACACTTTAAATAATTAACATCTACATCTCCCATAACACATTTGTATTATTTAATTTTAAAGTAAGCATCACATTTAATTTATTTCATTTTAATATAAATCCTCTCATAAATCTTAACCTTTTATAAAAATTACTTTAAAAAATAAATCATTATAAACAATATTTTTCTTCAATAAATAAAATAACTAAATACAATAACATTATTAAATATATATTTTATTAATATAAATAATAATCATTCAAAAATATTAAATATAAGTAATAGTCATTAGGAAATATTAAGTATAAGTAATAATCATTAAAAAGAACTAAATATTAACAAATAATGATAATTTTAAGATACAACTATTTTAATAAAAGAATTATTACTTAATATATATGAATAGAATAAATAAAATATAACATTTCTATTTTATACTACTTTGCCCATGAATCCACCCCACATTTAAAATTTTTGATCTAATGACGATGCAATTGTGTGATACAAAGAATTGAACTGGCAAAAGCTTAAGTTGCAGCCAGTATTTTGTAAGATCCCCCTCTAGTTTTTCCCAAACCTCTTATTTTTCCAAAGGAAATTCGTCAAACAATTGGCATTCACACATATCGAATAACTAATTGCTTCCTTTTAAATAGTACCTAGGTCTATCAATCCTATAATCATCATCTCTTAGGTAGAGGCATCCTCTTTGGAGAAAATGAAATATGTTGCTAAAGTAACAAAGGATTGGAATAATGAGTTGGGTGATCAAGGATGTAAAATGATAGTTGAAGCTACAAATTTTTAGGTAAATTCAAGATATTGAAGGGAAAAATAACAAATTAATTAAGGATTTCCAAGAAGAAAAAGAGATAAATGATTAAAATCTTTTTCACTTGACTTTCATTACAAATTTAAATACTCAAGTGTTGATTTTAAGGAAAAAAAATTTGATAAAAAAATTTAAAGTCTAAAATGTAAATAGATATCGTCAATTTTAGAAATGATTTGATTGTCAAATATCTAGAAATGCTCAACAAATTGAGAATTTAGGTGGTGTATGTACAATATAAAAATCTTATAATCTTGGAGGAATTAATTAGATAATAATTGAGTATAGATGAAGAATTGGAAGATAATAAATGTTTGACAAAAAACAGTTAAATAATTACTTCAAGTTTTAAGACCAACCTCCATAGACCTTCAACTTAGAAACAATGGATAGAATGATGAAAATGATAACCCTGCTCAAAACTTATAAAAAAGGATGTCACTAAAAAGAAGACAAAATTTGAATCTTTCTTTCAACCTTTCAAAGGTAGAAATATATATAGGTTTTTCAAAGGACCTAACATGGACTTAGTTAATCTAGTGTTGACAATTTTCATTGACTATGGGCATAGGGAAGCAAAAAACTACAAGCCTATAATTGAAAGCATTTCTAATAAAAAAGATAAAAATTATTGATGTTTTTTTTAGAGTTCAAGCATTCTAATTTACCTTATTTTGTTTTAAATTTCATATTTCACAAGATAATTTTCAAACTAGGAATTAAGCCTTGGAATTTGTGTCATTTTAATATATTTTTCTAAATTATTGTTAAATGAAGTTGATCTTATATTAGAATTTGTGTCATTTTAATGCATTATTTTAATATATTTTCATATGCTATTGTTATATGTTATTCCTTTAATAGGAATAACATCAACAACTTGAGAGAGACTACTAATAGCAAACCAAGATATAGGATGAATAACATCATTTTTAACCTCAAATTTTAGAATCCCCAAATGAAAATAAGATAGAACATCAATGTCATCCACAAGAATATTAGAACTAATATTATTCCAAACAACCTTCAAAATAAAAGGATCCACATGGTGCTCAAAACTAAGAGCAAGATTCAAAATATTATGATTGTGCCACTATTAATGATTACAACTAAAATTAAAATGTCTCTCAAGCATTCAAGCTTCTAATAACCTAAAATATTGTCAATAAACTTGATAGATTTACAAGACCTAGCTTTAGATGAACACACCCTAGTAGAAGTAAGAAGATAACTCATACCATTCACTGAGCAAAACAATGAAAAAAATCTCAAAAAGTATTTTTACCCTAATTGAAGACCTCCTAACCCTTTGAAAGTCTTTAATAAATCACAAAGCCTTTCACAATATGGCCCCAAAAATAGTAGAGCCAAAAGACTTAATATCAAACTTACTAGATATAATTTCTTTATAATAAAGACTAGACCAATTTTGACTTTGCTTAGGGATAGTCTTTAAAAACCCACTTAATGTAAAAGAAACACCATAAAGAATAATATTTTTAAATCCCAAGAGATTGCATAAAACTTTCTATTTCTTTTACAATCTGACAAAAAAATAAATACTAAGCTTATTTTACCAGCTAACCTTAAAAACACCCAACAAACATAAAGAGAAATATATTGTTTAAGAAGATAAAAGAATTTACACAATTAAAATTGGATAGCTAAAGAAATTTTTTACCACAATTTTAAAATTCATAAACTAATTCCATTTGTTTAGGAGTGATTAAGTGATAAAGGGATCCTAAAATATCCTATAATCACATTAATACTAAAACAACTCTAACCTTTTTCATTTTTTTAATAGCAACCTTAGATTTAAAAGTCAAAATAATAAATATAAATATGAAATGTTTTAGGGTTCAAGTAGATTGGAGCAATAAACATTAACAATTATATGTAGATAAATAACCTAGAAATAACAATAAAGAATAAAACAAAAGAGATCAACACAAAATTTAATGTGGTTCACCCAATATGAGCTACATCCACAAAAACTCAACTAGCCAATGATTTTATTATCTAGTGCAAAAAATATTACAATCTCGTAAACACACAAAATGAGTGTATAGTATTTGCATGATCAGTCGTCACATACCAACAAAACGTATTTTATAAATATAAAGTGCAACCTTTATGTTATGTAATAAATTATAATGAATTAACATATACATTAATTCCTTGTTTATTTTAAATATTTGATTCATGATTTTTTTTTTATCCATAAATAATTTCATTATATTAACGAGAAAAGATATTACAATAAATCCATTTGTCCTTTCCCCACAAAAAAAACTGACCATCCCCCTAGCCTACTCGGCCATCATCCATACATCTGCCATATTCAATACAAAAAAACCTCGAACCAACATTATCACCTCGTCACCACTACACCCCATACAACACCGGCTAAAAAATGAGCAAAAAAGATTGACCTATTAATCAATCCAAACCATACCATCTGCATCCAGAAATTCTTTGAACAATCACCTCCAATCCACACCTCCCAACGGCTCCAAATAGAGAAAGTGTTTGATGAAGATGAGACCACATCGTGCCATCGCTCAATGCCTCAACAAATCCTCACCCTTGACATCTAGAATAAACGGATACAGATGTATCCTCTCCCCAAGAACCAACACCCTCCATAAATCTCGAGGTCGAGGGACCCCAATTCCTGGCTCAACCACAATAATAAAATCCATGATCCCCTCCAGGAGGTTCTCCTACACCAGGTGTTTCATAATTAGTAGTGACATAGCTCATGACACGCCCAAGTCCAAGAGTGACGCCAACAACCTTATCGTAATGTCTGCATTCATCCGCCATCACTCCGTAGTGGCCATAAATTCCTCACCCAGTAAAACCTCCATGGCTCCCAACACCAATTCATCCCAAACCTTAATGACTGACTTCAACCTCCCATTTGAATTTGGTTGTAAAATGCCCATAATTTCCTACCTGATGGGAGACTGATCAGTATTTCCATCACCACTACCTGAGAAAGATGTAAAACTAGCACCCAAAAGACTCTTAAATAGCCTACTCGGCCAAGCATCCCATCTCCACCATTATCAAAGCCCTCATGTCCTTCCATAGACTGGTCGCATTAAAAAAATGCACAAACACTCAATGTAGAGCCATTTCCTACTTTAGCCATAAATGACCGTCGTCACTCAACGCTTCCTCCAAACATGTCTGCCAACACTATGCCATCCCCGTCTCTCTGATGACACCAAAAATTCCAATCCCTTTTGACAACCATGAGGAAAAGAAGCCTAGATTAATCACTATTAACCCCTAGATCCCAAACTCAATACACCTGTGACCCATCTGCACCCAAATTTGCTAACCTATCTACCTCCACATTTTCTTCCCTAAAGATATGTCTAATCGAAAACTTGGAGATTCCCTGCGCTAGATCACAAGCCTTGTCCAACAAAGCTTGCAACCTCCAATTGACCATCTACCCTTATTTAAAAGCTTGAATTATCGCCATAGAATCCCCTTCGATCTCCACCTTACTCAAATTAAGGCTTCTGCAAACCTTCAAACCTCCTATAAGAGCCCTCAACTTTGCTTTTGTATTTGTCATTATTGGCACATGATTTTCTTTTTCTGCCAGCATCAAACCCTTTTCATTTCTTATACAACAACCTATCCTAGCCACACCCAGATTGCGATGAGAAGCACCATCGAAATTCAATTTGACCCAACCCACCTTCAGAGGTTCCCATTTGGCCACCCTTATATCTTCCTTTTTCCTTCCCCCATACTAACCCTAGGTTTTGGGACCTCCATTCCAAACCAAACATGCCTCATCCGTGAATCCCATTCTGAGAAACCCCAATCCCCCTCCTTCATTTGCTTCACCCTCCCATTAATCACTTCCACAATAGCAACCTCCAACCTATTGATGAAATTTGGAAATAATTTCACCTTATCCATGAATAACCTTTGATTGCGCTCTTTCCAAATTTCCCATATTACCAATGAAGGACTCACCACCCACAACTCATGATACAACGAGTCCCTTTTTAGAAACGGCCATGCCAAGAAAAGACAGCAGATATCATTAGGAAGAGCACTGCTCCAACCCAACCTTGCACATAGCCATCTCCAACATGCTTGAGCAAAGGGACAACTCACCAAGAGATGATCCACGTCCTCCTTAGCTCTTTTACATAAGATACAATACAAAGGGCCTACATATCCCAAATATTTGAATCTATCGATCGTTAAAATTCTCCTTCTCGCCGCCACCCACACAAACGTACCCACCTTCAAAAGACAAACAAAATTCCAACACAAATGAAGAAGAAAAGTCAAAGGAACCTCTTTTGCCTTTTGTGATAGGTACCCATCTTTGGCACTATATCTTCCTAAAGGGGAGCCGATCCAAATGATCTTGTTCACTCCTGCCTAAATCACCACTCTTCTTCTATCCAATTCTTCTTGGAGCAACAACGCCTCCTCCTCTGGGATGAGCCCGGGTACTAACCTTTTCCACATGAATTCAAAAAATCCATCAACTACTACTTCCTCCAAATAATCCCGAACACAAGTGCCCCAGGTCAACACCAACAAATATTTAGCCCTTACCTACCCTACCACACTATCTAGGCTTAGGTACCCACACCACGAGTCTTCCCAGAACTTTTCTCTTCTCCCATGAAAAATGTGCCAGGTTAGATTCTCCAAAATTAGAGGCCTACATGCCTTGATAAAATTCCAAACCTGAGAACCATTGGGAATATTTGCTTCCCTCAATATACCCTCTGCCTCCTCACTCCCCAGGTACTTGCATTGAAGAATACGAGCCCATTTGGCTTCACTACGCATATACACACCCCAGACTAACTTGACACCAAGAGCCTTGTTTTGAACCAGAACATCATGAATGCCAATACCGCCTGCCTTCTTTGACTTACACACCATGTCCCAAGAGATCAAAGGAATTTTCCTTTGATCTGAGGTACCTTTCCAAAAAAAATGTCGCATCATCTGATTCAATTGATTAGCTTTATACCTTGGTAAGGCCAAGCAAGAGAGAAGATAAATCAAGAGGGCTACAATCACCGCTTTCAACATTATTATTCTACTAGCCCACGACAACCACTTCCAACTCTAGGAGGATATTCAATTGCTAACCTTATTAGCCATATCATCCCAAATATTTCTCGTCCTCACACCCTTATCAATTGGCAGACCTAAAGAAGGTCAAGGGGAGTTGTCCAACCTTGAAATGCAAGATCTCTACCACCTGAGTTGAAAGCCTAGGCTCGGTATTTAGAAAAAACATCTTCGATTTCGCCTCGCTAACTTGCTACCTAGAGGCAGCTTCATAAGATTTAAGAATTTCTTTCATCACCTTGGCCTCTCGCCGATTTAGACAAGAAAAACAAATGGTATCATCAGCGAACTGTTGATGCAACATCGCAGGAAGCCGACTAGTTAATTGAATTCCTTTCAACTCCCCAACTTCAATAGCCTGAGATAACGCTCTCCCCAAAGCCTCCGCCATCAAAATACATAAGAAAGGAGAGAGCGGATCTCCTTGCCGCAATCCTCTAGAAGATTCAAAAAAACCAAACAGTTCACCATTCACCAACATAATATATTTTGGAGAAGAAATACACACAAAGATCTAGGAGATCCATGATCTATCAAAACCAAAGGATTCTAACACTTTACACAAGAACCGCCAATCAACCATATCATACACTTTCTGAATATCCAACTTAACTAACATACCTGAACGCCCGCTCGACTACAAAGAGTGGATAGCTTCTTGAGCAATAATGATACCATCGAAAATCAACCTCCTAAGAACAAATAATTGCTGCTCCTCCAAGATTAAGCCTGGTATAATAACCTTTAATCGATTAGCCATCACTTTTTCCAAAATTTTGTACAGCGTGTTACATAGTGAAATCGGTCTGAACTCATCCAGAGAAGTTGGCTTATCCTTTTTTGGGATCAAAGCCAACAAAGTACAATTCACTTCCTTCAACAAAGCTCCTAAAGCCCTAGATTCTTCTAACGCCAATGCAACTTCCTCTCCTACCACATCCCAAAAAACTTGGAAAAAACTAGCTAGAAAACCATCTAGGCTTGATGCTTTGTCCGGGTGAAGCTAGAAGACGGCTAATATTACCTCCTGCAGAGAGAAGGGACATGTTAGCTTCTTGTTTTGTTCACAAGACATCAACGAAGGTATACCACTCAATAATTCCTTTTGTTGTGTGTAGTTAGCGCCACTCCAGTTATTTAAAACCAACTGAAATTATTCTACTGCCAATTTGGCTATCTCTTCTTGACCTTCCACCAAAACACCATCTTCTCTCTAGAGACAAGAAATCCTATTCCATTTGCGTCTCAACCTTGCAAAATTTTGAGTTTCTATCACCTTCTCTGATCCAAATATCCCATGATTTTTGGCACCAAAAAATTTCCTCCCTTGCTAAAATTTCTTCCCATTGCTTCAAAATCTCCTTTTCCTTCAAAAACAAAGACTCATCCATACCCACCAATATCACTTTTCCATTCACATCCGCTAACTCCTCTTTAAGATGCTTCTCCTCCTTAAAGATATTGCCAAAACATTCTCTATTCCAAATCCTAATTTGTTGCTTCAAAAAATTTAACTTACTTACCACCCTAAAAATCTCCTTACTTGAAGGTTAATGACCCTACTACCACTCCTTAACTTTCATTTGAAACTGCGAATCTTGAAGCCACATCTTTTTAAATCTAAAGGGACACCGTTTGGCCTTGCTCTCCCCAAGCACCTTCAGAAGAATCAGAAAATTATCAAAGCTAGAAAACAAAAGAATCCTACTCTCCAAAGAGAAAGGGAATATTGTCAAATATCCACTGAACAAAAACCTATCCAATTTCTCTACAATCCCACTAAATCCCAGCCTCCTATTCGTCCAAGTATAAGAGCCATTCACCAATTGTATGTCCAACAATGAATTTAAACTCACAAACTCCTCAAAGTCTGATTGTGACTTCAACTTCCTCCCAATCCCTCCACGCTTGTCTTCCGCCTTCAAGATCGCATTGAAGTCTCCATCTAATAAACACACCAAGTCTTGCAAAGATTAAAGAAAATCCCCAATATCCTGCCATACCGCTTTCTTTAGCACCGCGTTGACAGGTCCATATACATTTACCATACAAAACTCCAAATTCAAGCTCAGGCTTTTAATCTTACTTGCCAACCACAACCTTCCCACTGCCACCTTGACCAACTGAACACGACAAGAACACCACATTGTTATGACCCCACCCGAAGCCCCTTGAGAATCCACCACCGAGAAGTTACATTCTTTCGGTCTTGACTTCAAACTTCCCAACTCATCCATCTGCATCTTAGACTCTTGCAAAAACACAATATCCGTTGATTTCTCATCAATTAGACACCTAAGTAGATGTCGCTTTTAAGCCCCTAACAATCCAGCTTATCACCCTCATAGCCCCCCGAGAAGGGGACCTCCCTTCCCTGATCTAAGATGCTAGGTTATTTTTTGCTGACCAACCGCCTCCCCAGCAAGAGACCTTTTCTCTTCATTTGACTTTTTCCCAACCTTTTTCTTCTCCCCATAGTCTGGAGTCGCCTTCCCTTCACCCTGCAGCGTAATCCCCAAATGCCTCCTTGTGCACTCCTTAGTTTCTTCAAAGGCCCGCCCCATCTCCATTCTTGCTTCATTTTTCTCCAACACCACTGCCTTCCCCTCATGCAATAGGACCTCATTTGCAACATCATCTAGCTTAGCACTCGCTTCCCATGGAGCCTCACCATACAAAATCATTTGGAGATTTTTCTCCTATTCCCAATCCAATTCCATCCAAGCTTAGTCCAACTCATCCTTTTTCTCCGCCTCAACCACCTCTTTCTGAACCTCTATCATAGATCTCAATTCATTACCAACCTCCATAATCATTTACCAATCATTCAATTCCTGATCAAGCATCGAAGTTATTTCCTTCCTGGAAGATATCTCCTCGACCTCCACACTTTTTTGCGTTGTTGGCAACTGCCCTACTGGAAGACCCCCCATCTCTAGTTGAGGGAGGGCCTCCTCCCCCAACATCTTTCCCTTTAGACTTTCATCCTATTTTTCATTCCTTTGACTCATTTTTCCCTTCAAAGAACCCTCACTTGAGTCCAAAACCTTCTTCCCCATTTGTGAGGGCCTCGCCTTATTCTTTAGACCCTCACGATCCCACATTCTCAAGACTATCATTTGACATTGAGACCAACTCCATTTTATCTTCTACCTCCATTTTTCCCCATTAAAAACCAACTTCATACTATCCCATAGAGTACTCCAGAGCACCACCTCTATTAACACCCTCATCTTGCCTTTGTTTTCATCTTTTAGGGATTTCTCATCAATACCAAAAAAATTCCCCAAAACACCGCCTATCCATTCCAAAGCCTCCACAGACCATAGCTCTGATGGAAAAAATTTCAGCTCCACCCAAACCCTCATACTCTTTGGGATATGAGATTTTGGCTCAAATCGTCTTGACCAAGCAAAGGAATAAAATCCAAACCCGTCCATAGATAAATGGGAAGACATAAATTTTAGATCTCAGCTTCGAAGAGTTACATTGAACCTGAATGAAGCTATTTTCCAAGAACTTTATGGACACCTTGTCCTACCATATTTCTGACCACCTCTACCTCGTACATGTCTTTGTACAGCTGTCACCCCACCATTTCGCAAAAAAGGCCTTCTCCTCCAAAACCACCCTAGAACTCTCAATAAGCAAATCCAGAATAACCTGTGCAACACTACGTCCATTATGCTCAGGAAGGCGGTCCTCAAAACTCTCAAACATATTTACCTAAGCAAACTCTTTCCCTCTTTTCACCACCCATTGTTTCTTGACAGCTCCATGACCAGCCTTAATCCTCCTGTTTGAGTCCTCAAATCCTTTGAGGGGCCCATTCCTCTCCACATTTACTCTCAAATTCATCCTTTTGTTGCCTCTCCCCCCATACCCTGAGGGTGAGAGTATCCTTTTCATAGATCCTCTCACCCTAGGCAAATCCCTCCTCATGCGACACCAACCAAAAATCCATGAAAGTTCATGTCGTGAAGGTCATTGAAAACCCCTTCTAGGATCCGAAGGCACTTAGGCCTAGTTTTCTCTTTCCTTTTTCGCCTTCCTTCCTCCTCGACTCTCAACACCAGGAACAAAAGGCTTCCCATGATTCTTCTTAGACTATGATCCTTGCCTTTTCCACTCCTGAATTGACGACCATTCTTTCTCTACATCCTTTGCCCAAGATTTCACATCCCATTACCTGCAACCCTCGCGCTCTACTCCAACAACCATTTTTTATAAAGTTTATGATATTCATATAATATTTGATACATGTTTTGATTATATGGGAAAAATAGGTTTTGAATAGACCCGAAACCCTTTACATCACATTACATCAAAATAATGCTATGAAAGATAGACACATTAAAGCTTAAGCAGTAGCAACCAATCAAAATATAGACAAAAAAACAACAACCCAACTATAGGAAAGCATAAATAGAAAAACAACACAAAGAAACATAAATCACTTCATATTCTTCAAGGTATCGGCCACCTCAATCTCCTGATTGTATTGCAGGTTAACCATGTCCATCAACTCTTGTTTTTCTTCTTCAAACGTCTTCCTTAGGCTCCCCCTTGTTCTAGTCCTTAGGCCTTAAGCCTCCTCTTTAACAATATTCTTCCCCTTCCCCTTGGAGGTCTAATCCTTCTCAAGCATGTCTGCAAAGTACATTTGATCCTCTCGGAGCTAACTGATCTTGCCAAAGAGAACCTTGAGAGATTTTGCATTGTTCTTTATAGAACTATGGCTAACTTGCAAAAGCTTCTTGATGTCCTAATCCGTTTCCTTGATCTTTTCCGACATTTGATACGTGTTATTCATTACACACCTTTTTATTTTTAAGTGTTTTTTGGTGGAGTTATTATTGGAAGGAGAATATAACAATGAACTATATATTTAAGTAAATCTATATCATTTTAGTTTTTGAAAATATTTAAATAATTTATTTTTTGATATCTTGCTTACTTTGACATGCACCATCATAGAAGTTAACACACATCAAAGTTGGAGAAAAAATTAAGGATATATACATGTTATTCATTACACGCCTTTTTATTTTTGTGTGTTCTTTGGTGAAGTTATTATTGGAAGGAGAATATAGCAATGAACTATATATTTAAGTAAATCTATATCATTTTAGTATTTAAATAATTTATTTTTTGATATCTTGCTTACTTTGACATGCACCAACATAGAAGTTAACGTGCACATCAAAGTTGGAGAAAAATTTAAGGATATATCCATGCCCTTTTCCACTATTTTTTTGGCATACTTCGACTAGATTATCCTTTGTGCAATAAAAAGTCTACAAGTAGAAAATTATTGTGTGAATTTATCTCATGGAATTACTCTATCTTGGATAAGATCTACTAGTGCAAACTTGACCCTAATTATCCATAATTGTAATTTTGAACCCTACACTTTTAAAATTTAAATTCAATTTAAATCTTAACAACACCCTCCCATTAGTCATTGTGAGTTTACCTGGTGCATGTTTATGTTTATTTTTATGCTATATTTTATTTCAATACATTCACTGAACCATTTAAAATTATTAAAGATTATTAGGAGATTTATTGAAAGAGCACTTTCATTTAGAGGAATGTAATAGAGTTTTATCATAACATATATCATCATGTATTTAATCATTATTCCTAATTCATGGAAATGGTTTGATTGGGGGTCTAATTGATGAGAACATGACCTTCTCAATTTAGCACATTCCCTAAAAGTGTTAGCAAACACCACCAATCTATATTAAGGTTCAAATATTAGACGATAAAGGCAACTAAATTCTAAGAACCAATTTTTTCTAGTTGATTCTTATAGATAGGCTTATATTTGCACACTAGTTCAATTTCTTATACATGGATATGAATCAAATAAAAAATGTGACATTTACTGATCATCTAGTGATCTAAATGAGGATAACACAAGCCTCACAATTTAGTAGATTTCATAATGGTGTTTCTAAACATTGTCAATCCATATTGAGATGCAAATGTTAGAAGATAAAAAGTGAGTGAATTCCAATAATTATTTTTTTGCTAGTTAATTCTTGCAACTATAAGTTTAAGCTTAGACACATGTCTAAACCAAAAGAAAGAATATTTAGTATGCATATTTTAAAACATTTATAGAATCAAACCTTAAGCTTCCAACACTTTAAATAATCAACATCTACATCTCCCATAACATATTTGTATCATTGAATTTTAAAGTAAGCATCACATTTAATTTATTTAAATTTAATATAAATCCTCTCATAAATCTTAACCTTTTATAAAGTTTACTTTAAAAAATAAAAAATCATTAAATAAACAATATTTTTTTCATTAAAACAAATAATTAAATATAATAATATTATTAAATATATATTTTTTAATATAAGTAGTAATCATTAAAAATAATGATAATTTAAAGATACAAATCTTTTAATAAAAGAATTATTACTTAATATATACAAATAGAATAAACAAAATATAACATTTATATTTTATACTACTTTTCCCCTAAACCCACTCCACATTGTTCATGGGTTTCTTAATATAAAGTGTTACATTCACCCCAATCTATGTAAAGAATGAATGTGGTACTAAAATTTAAAACCCTCGATCCAATGACGAAGCAATTGTGTGATACCAAACCATAATGAAATGCAAAGAATTGAAGAACTATTTATCCTAAGATACCATTAGAGAAACTAATACAAAATGAAATTTGTGAGTCTTATTAGATTGGAAAAATTCGCAACCAATTCAAACTTAAATTGATAATTTTATTTGTCAATAAAAAAAATCCAATTCAATACTTCACAAACAGTGATGGAAAGGAACTTGCAAGAGGAAGATGAGTGAGAGCAGGAGCGAGAGTTCAGGTGGGAGTGGGGGTTTGAACGATGATGAAGGAGATTCTAAGGATGACAAGTAGATGGGGTCATTGTTTGTTTCTTGCAAGCCTTTCCATTTGGATCTCCTCTCAGCATTTGGTGCAATTCGGTCTCTGCATTTTTTGCACCGAGCAGGAGTGGGACTGGGGATATGGCTCTGTTTTTTTTTATCGATGATGGAGAAGTTATTTTCGGGGTAGAGCATTCTGCTTTGTTGGGTCATTTTTATGTTGCTCGTCCCTGGCTTCTTTTTCCAAGAATGGGGCTCTCTGGTTGGTTTTGGCAACCTCCTAGGTTGAGAGGGGTGTCTTTATGCTTCTTTCACCTATCTGGAGCTATGTTTCGGCCACTGCCTAGGAGGTTGTTCGTTGGGGTGAGTTCTATCAATTGTGGTGATGGCTTCATTCCTTCCCTAGTTGTCGTGTAGGGAGCAGACTGCCCTTGGGCTCTCAATAGCTTCTTGGTGCAGTTTTATTTGGGGTTAAGCCTTCTTGTCTTGGCTTCAGGAGCTATGGTTTTTTGGTGCATGATGTTGACTCGTATGATCAAGAATGGCCTGGGTTTTGATTTGTTGTGGCATGGCATTTTTTGACCTTTTTGTTGCCTGGTTAAGGATTTCCCTTTGCTCTTTGTGGGAGGGTTTTTTACCCTTCATTATGTCAGTATTTTGTGGGTTGGGCAGAGTTTAAATCTATGTCTGGATGCTTAGTGGTTTTTGTTTCATAAGGAAGCTGATGTCGTGGTTGTTGATCTAGTTTTTGAGCAACCTCGTAATCACTTTTATTTTTCGGAGGTTGCTGATCTTTTGAAGTTTTTTTGTGTGGTTCTCGATCTCCCTGGTGTTTTTTGGGCTATGCAATTTTAGGTTTTTATTTTGGAGGCTCAGATGCTTTTGGGTTCTGTCTAGAGGGATGAAGTGTGTTTTTCTTTCATGTACCTATACCTTGCTATGCCTCAAGATATTATGTTTTTCCTTCCTTTCAAAGCATTTTATTTCTCTCTGGATCTATAGGTGCGGTCTTCTATGGAGGTGGAGACTGCTCCCATTGAGGAGGAGCCCTCTTCTATTGAGGTGGAGATGGTTGTAGATTTGGTGGAGGCTTTGGTCAGCCTATTCCTATCGAGGTGGATCTTGGGTGGGTAGTTGTGTGAAGGATTTGGAGGTTGGGGCTCTCATCTCCTCTTCTCCTATAGAGGGGAGCTATCTTATTAAGGTGGAGGTGGGATCTATTTTGGTAGGTTGCTACTACAAGAAGGATGATGTGCTTCAACGTCTCAATGTGCTCTCTAACTCCCCTATTGAGAAGGGGACTTTGGATTTGATGGTGCTTTTGATTAAGGGTAAGGTTTTGATGGTATTCTTAACCATTGAGTTACCCCATTTTCTCGGCTCAATGATGTCTTTTCGGAGCAGCTGATTTGTTGATGCCTAGCTAAAACAGGCGGTTTCTATATTTATCTGGTTTGTTGATGCTTGGCTGAAGTAGGAAGTTATCTAGTTTGTTGATTCTTGGCTGATGCAGACGGTTTTCCTAAGGGTTCCAAGTCCTTGCTAAAATGTGGTTGTGTAGGGACCTTGTCCCTCTCTTTTTATCTGATGCATCTTGTGTAGTCTTTTCTCCTTGTTATCTGTTGTTGCTGGGTGGTTGTTGATTGTATGCAAATTTTATCATTTGTAGCTTGCTTATCTTGGATAGGGTTACATTGCCCTTCAAAACTATTTGTAATGGGTTTTAGGGCCCCATCAAAACCTATTTTTCCCTTAATCAAAAATAGTGATGGAAAATTTGATTATCTCAATCAATTGGGGCATCACACAAGCCCCTTAAATAATTCGATAACAATTTTCAATTTTAGTAATGAAAATAAAAAAAATTCACAATCATTCATTAAATTTGTTGTGTGCATTTCTCTAGCTTCTTTGCATATTATTATTTTACTCTAATTGTCCTCCTGTACAATTCTAATTTGCAATACACTCATTTTTATGCTTTATCTCCCTTCATCAATGTCACAGTCTCCTTGGTTTTAGTTTTGATAAGTTTTATTTTTAATTCATTTGTGATGGCTTTGAAATTTTAAAATAATTTTATCAAACATTGCAACCTCTTCCCATTTCTTGCATACATTCACATTACCAAGGATAACGCCACACCCCTCTTCCTTCTTGGCTATGTGGTATATGTTTTTCCATCTGTGCTTATTATCCTCTTTTTCTAACGATGATTTTGGTTTATTTGTCTTTTGTTTCACCTCCTCTACCTCTCACACCCTTTCCTATTCTCGGTTTCTTAAATAAAAATAATTAAATTCTTTTTTTTAATTATAAAATACCTCCATTTTTAAGATGCCTAGCAATGAATGCACTTATTTAAAAAAAAAAAAAAATCAACAAAAATTGAATCATACTTGAAACAAATTAATAATGTGGATTTAGTGTACTCCCGGGATGCTCTAACATAAGACAGTGGCTAGGAGAAATTTTCCATGAGGTTGTAACTCATGAACATTTTTGGAAGCTTCAAATTGTGATCCCATGCTCATTTTTTATCTAGATTTCTTCTTCATGAATCGGCTTCTTCTTCTATCCACTAATCAAAACCTCTTTACCTCTTCCCTCTTTCACATTCTTTTGTTGCTTATGTTGCAATATGCACTCACCTTGGTGGTCACCTCCACTTGGTTCTTCCCAATGACGAAGATCCATTTCAGGCTTCTCATACAAGTGGGTATATTGTTCCAATGCTAAATTATGTTTTCCTCTTAGACTCTCTTCAATTCTTTTACAATTATTTGGTTGACCCTTATTCTTCTTCTCTTCCTTGTGCAACTATTGCACCAAATATTCATCACTTCCCTTGACCTCACTCAAAATCCTCTTCTCATGAACTACTATTGGGCTGCTCCCAATATTACTTGTCATTGTCAGAACTTGTTCACTAGCATGAAAACAAACCAATGAACTATCTCTCACTTGTTTCTCCTTGTCCTTCAATGGATTCAAATGATACTCCCTTCCATCCTTTGTGATGGTATACATATTTTCCCAACCATCATACACAACATGTATATCATATTGCCATAGTTTTCCCAAAAGAGCATGGCAAGCGTCCATGGGCATCACATCACACAACACCTCATCAACATAATTACCAATCTGAAATTGAACCAAACATTATTCACTTACCAAAATTTGATTATCCTTTTTTGAAATCAAGTGAATCGGTAAGGATTTGGATGTCTTGTATTTTTCAATTGCAGATTCTCTACCATCTCTTGTGAGACCTAATCATCGGTACTTCTATTGTCCATAACTACCTTACAACACTTGGCACCTGATACACATCATTTAGAATAAACTCCACCTTTATGTTGGCTTTGGTTGGTTATTTTGTAGTTTCAAAAGAACTAAATTCAACATCAATGCCTCTCCATGTTTGGGCTCTTCTACTTGCTTTAGGGAAATAACACTCGGTCAGCCCACAATACTGGTTTACAATTTTTGGCCAAACTGGACACTAAACTGATTTTTTCTAACTAAATATTCACTTTCGGACACCTATGGCGACTAAACCGTGAGGAATTTGAAGATGATGCAAACTAGTGATTTGTGCCATTTTATCTATAGACTCTAAATATATTTTTTTTCAAAAAAAAATGGAATTAGATTGCACTTCTTTTTCCATCTCCTTCGAAAACTATTTTTTTTCAGTAAACACCATTTTTAAGGAGTGAGGCTCATCATATAACTCATAAATTATTTTCCATGAAGGATAAAATTCTTTTTTTTTTGAGTTTAGATTTGTAACTACAATATCTAGTGCTTCCAATTGGTTTCATAGTGTTTTATTGAATATTTTTTCCTTAATCAAGTTTTGAAGTCAAACCAATTACAATTCAGACATAGGTGGACCGTATAACACAACCTTTTTTGTATGTATCGAAATTCATTTTTTTTTATTGGATCAAAGACTTCAATATTTGGTGCACTCATATTTTTCAAAATAAAAATTGATAATCTTCTATTTTTCCACATGTGCAAAACAAAGAGCTTGATTTTCAGTGAAAAACCCATGTTTAATAAAACTAAAAAAAAATACATAATAAAACCAAAACATATTAAAATTATATTCATTGGATAGCTCGTTCCAAGGACTACCATCATCCAGTTGGATCTGTGAAGTCTCCTCCATTTTAATCCTCAACCCGAGCTTCGAAGGGAAAAATTATGGAGTTTTTTGGTGCCAGAGGGTGATAAAGTGGGAAAAGGGGGGGTCGAGTGAACTAGGGGGGTTCGAGAAAACCCCCAGGGGTTTGCTCAAACCCTAGTTTGAGCGAACCCCCTTTCCACAAAGGTTTTGTTTTTGTTTTTTACCGGGAATGGTGGGACCCTACATTTAATGGGTTTGCATAGTTATTTGTTGTACTCTTCCTACTAATCTCTTGTTGTATTTGAGGGCATCCAAAGGTCCTATGTCCAACCTCTCCACATTGGAAACATGTGCCTCCAAATCCCCTTCCTCTACCTCTTTTGAAATAGGCTCTCCCCCTACTAATTTGACTTGATTCCTCCTCATGTGAAGTGTCATCTTCCTCCTCAAAATATTGCTTTCCTTTGCCATTAATTGTTGGTTCACTTCACATGATAAACCTTCCTCTTCCTCTTGTATTACCTTGGTGTCTTCAGAATAATTTTTCTTCATCCTTAAGGCAAATTGATATGCCTCTTCCATCGTATGAACTTGCAACATAGAAAATTCATCTTGAATGCTATATCTCAATCCATTTACATACCTTGAAATCTTTTCCACATCATCCTCCACATGTCCAACCGAGATATTCAACTTGTAAAACTCCTCAGTATAAGCTTACACACTTAACTCTTTTTGCTTCAAATTTTGTAATTCTTGAAACAAACTTACTTGGTAATCCTTCAACAAAAATTGAGCTTTCATATTTGGTATCATTTGGTCCCAAGTTCTATTTTTATCCTTCTCTCTTTGTTGTGCATCAATCTACACATGGTCCCACCATAATGACATGTGTCCCTTCAACTTTGTGCAAGCAAACTTCTCTCTTTTCGGGTCCTCTATCGACTCATAGTCAAAATACTTCTCCGTTTTTTATATCCAATCAATTAAATCTTTTGGATTCAAGCATCTATTGTAACTAGAGTTTTCCAATCTCGACTTGCTACTAATCCTTAACATTGCTTTCAAAAATATACCTTTCACTCCATCATTCTCATCCTCAAAATCAACTTTTGGTGTTTTAATCTCATCTTCATCATCACTAGCCTCTACCACAGGTATCCCTCTTTGTTGTGCTACTTCCATCACATCCAATCTCATTGAGATACCTCTCAAAATTTCCATGACTTCTATATTATCATTATTTTGTGGTTCTCTTTACCCACGTCCTCTTTGCACCATGTCGACAGGCTCCCTATAGTCGCAGGTCTCCTCGCCCTCACACTCACCCACAAAAATCTCTTCTGAGGTTCCTTCCCTCTACACAACTGCAATTGACTCTGATACCAATTGATGTAGAATGAAATTTATGAGTCTTATTAGACTTGTCAAATTCACAACCAATTCAAACTTAAATTGACAATTTTATTTATCAATAAAAAAATACAATTCAATACTTCACAAATAGCGATGGAAAATTTGATTTTCTCAATCAATTGAAACATTAAACAAACCCCTTAAAATAATTTGATCAAAAAATTCAATTTTATTAATGAAAATAATAAACTCACAATCATTCATTAAATTTGTTGTGTGCATTTCTCCAACTTCTTTACATATTATTCTTTTACTCTAACTATCCTCTTGTACAATTCTAATCTACAATGTTTATTTTATTTGGTATGCTACTCTCTCTTTCACCACAAACAACCCCTTTTGTCTACACTCATTTCCTTCATGCTTTATCTCCCTTCATCAATGCCACAGTCTCCTTGGTTTCTCCTTGGTTTCAATTTTAATAAGTTTTATTTTTAATTCATCTGTGATGGCTCTGAAATTTTAAAATGATTCTATCAAATATTGTAACCTCTTCCCATTTTCTGCATACACTCACTTTACCAAGGATGGCGCTACAACCCTCTTCCTTCCTAGCTATGTGGTATATGTCTTTCCATCTACACCTATTCTCCTCTTTTTCCAGCAATGATTTTGGTTTATTTTTCTTCTACTTCACCTCCTCTACCTCCCATGCCTTTTCCTATTCTTAGTTTTTTTTTAAAAATGAGGTAAAAAAAAATGCAATAAAAGAATCTATCCTTAGAAAAGAAATCAAATTGGTTTTGATCATTTTTTTTTACCAATCAAAGATGCTTTATCTATTTTAATAACTATTGACTTGTTTATAGGCTAGAACACGTTTGGATAAAACTATATAAATGTCGTAGTTAATATAATTAAATAATTTTTCTCATTATAAATTAAAACATAAAATTGGAAGATGTTGTGGGAAATAAAATAAAACTATGATGAAATTGATATTTATTTATAAAATTTTAATCAAAAGATGAAAATCGATTAGAATTAATTAGTTTTGAATTAAAAATTGTAGTACATTTTATTTACAACGTATACACATATCTCATGATGAAACCAATTATCAACTATTGATCATTGGAAAACTTATGCAAAGAACTTGTGAGTTTGATATGATTTATCATCTCAAAGAACACCTTGAAGAAAATATTAAATAAAGATACATCACCAAAAAATTTAGAAGTTATCATTTTAAGAAAACTAAAAAACTTAAATGGTGTACCTTGGGAAATCTAATAAATTAAACGATTTAACCAACCAAAAAACTTGTTACCAAGTAATAAATAGTTGCTTATGTAATGGTCAAACCTTATATAGATAGTTGGTTGTATGAATATAATTATTCATGCATAGAAATAATTATATTATTTTTGTTTATTTAATTGTAATTTGATTAATGTGTTTATTAATATGTTTACTTAAGTATATAAAAATTCTATAATATGTTGATTTATGAATTGCAATATATAAAATTATATTTTATGCATATTATAAGCATATAATCATAAATATCTATAATAATATATTTATATATACTCAAACAATTATATTTTTGTTTTTAAATACATGATACATATATTTATACACATATGATGAATATTCATAAGTATTTTTTTTTTCTATAGCAATTTTCTTATTTATATTAATATATTCTATGATAAAATGTATGATTTTATATGAATGTATTTCCAATTTATGATATATATTTATATTCTATTGTTATTATATAAAATTGATTCCACACATGTTCATTCAACATATACACACACAATTATAGTAAAATTTTATTTTATTGCTTAGAATTGTAATGATCTAAATATTAAATCCTGCAAAACAGATCTTGGTTAGAACATGCATGCAATAATAATAATCATTCAATGGAATGCAAAGGAGAAATCATGAGAAAAGGAATGAAACTAGAACAATCTCACCCATTTCTCTCCTCCATGACTACTTCCATTGTACCTCCTCAAGCTTGCTATTATAATAAATGGATGCCCTCATATTGTGTGAGCAAACTAATATATGCCTAGCCCTTAAGCAAATGCCTTTGAAGGATTTGTAAAATAAACTAATATGCAAACTAGAAAAGTTAATTCAATTTATGCAAATTATTAAATATAGCCTATGTGTGATATGAAAATGCCAAAATGAGACTACCAAAATAATAATAAATTAAACGATCGATCGCGAAAATGAGATCAAGATTGTCATTTTATAGAAAATGCAATCTTGAATGGACGGTCGAGATGAGAGATTTAAGGAATGCCCTAGAATCTATGGTCAAGATTCAATAAGGCAACTCTCAATTAGGGTTAGGGCAAAATACCCATATGTGCAAATAATATTTAATTAAATGAATTAAATCAAGACTGAATGTGACGGTTGAGATGAAATTAGTAAAAATCAAAAGACAAGAGGATGAGATTTTAGAAAATCAGTAATTTTAGAAATTACTTGATTTGTAGAAGAATAATTCTATTTTGAATTAAATTAATTCAAAATAAGGATTTTGTGAGATAATGGTTAATTGATTTTCGAAATTAATTACTAGATGAAGAATCAGTTAACGATGTGATATTTTAAAATGATTTGTTTTATTTAAAAATATAAAAGTGTCACATGCCATAATTAAATAATTACAAATAATTATTTAATTTAGAAGAAGTAGTTAATTAATTAAATAAATTATCAAATCTATTTAATTAAGAGGATTTAGGAATTAGTGACATATTAAATCAATATATTTTAAATATATTTATTTAATAATCAGGAGGACATTAATGATAAAGATTTAATTAAATAAATAGGATGACTTTATTTAATTATTTAGAAGACTTTGATAGTTAGTGACATATTAAATAAATAAACACGATTTATTTATTTAATAATAATGAAGAATGAGAGATATTGTGAATTAATTAAATAATTATTTAATTAATAGTTGAATGTGGGTTAGAAACATAATTAAAATGTTATAATCATGTTATGACGAAAGGTGATAAAATATTCCTTGCAGGCCTTGGTCATTTTTATGTGTCTACAAGAATATGTATATTTTGTGTTTATTATATATTTATACATTATATTTATTAATAATCTTTACATATATATATATATACTTATGTTGAATCTATATATTTAAAATAATATATCAATTTTCACCATTACAATTTTCTTATTTGCATAATTATATTTTATTGTAAGATGTAAAAGTACATATGAATACATATATAAATACAATATTTTTATATATACTATTATAATTGTACTAACATAGAATGATATATGTAATTATATATTTGTATGTATCGTTATTGCATGAACACATTCATATAAGAAATCTTATGAAGTAATATTTGTTTATCTATATATATATATATATATATATATAACTTGAATATAATTTAATTATGATATTGCTATCAGGATTCAACCGTGTAGTTTTCGAGTCAAACTCATTGACCCATGATTCATGAGTAGTGGTTCACAAGAACCCATCTCTCATGATAATGAATGGTCCACTTAGCACTCATTGCATCTAGGTGATGCTCATAGAGGTGAAGCATTGGTCCATCTCGGGAGGTCACCCATCCCAGTATTGCTCCAGCTCAAGCGCGCTTAACCACAGAGTTTCCCCCAAGGTTAAGCCCACTTAGCTTGCTACCCCATTTGCAAAACCTTCAGCAAGTGTTGTGCCTTATGATTTTAGAATTTAATTGTTTTACAATGGAATTTGTATAAATTCTTTGTTTATATATAAACTTGTTTATTCCATTTCAATAGAATTTGATTTATTGATAATTATGTCTTATCATATTATATATTATATATATTTATATTCTCAAGATTTTAGACTTGTATATTCATCTTTATATGCATATAAATGTTATTTTTTATCAAGTTTATTAGCATATTTTTCTTGTTTTTTTCATTTTTTCTCTAATCTCCTCTTACATAGATTTCATATTCATTCTTTCATACATATGCATCAGTATATATGAATTATACTCTTAATATATAATAATAAATTGCATTCATAGGTTCCTTACCAAGAACAATATAAATATTTGTATGTATATGTAGCGTAGAAAAATGTATCCCTTTACATTTTCACACTTGTTTGGGCCCTCCCTACTAAAATTGGGCTTCTTTATGTCTTATTTGGTCCTATTTTGCATCCACAAGCCTTATTTAATGCATTTCTCTAAGGATAATCCCAAAATTTATTAAATGACCAATCATAATTCATGTTTTTGGATTGTTTGTTCTAGATCTGGTGATTTGGGACTCATACGACACCTTGGGCATATGGGTCCCACCTAGGTTTCAAGGCCTAATCCTAAATATTACATTGAACTTAATATTTCTTGAATTTTTTGTCCCAAGTTTAAGCTATTGGGACTCATACGCCCCAACTGGCGTATGAGTCCCGCTTTAGCTTGGACCTATTTTGAATTAAATTCTTGGCAATATTTTATTCTCCTAGATCTGATGTCGGCTTGTAGTGTTGCAATTTTGGGAAATTTGTCATAAACAAGTACAAATACAAGGTTGTTTCACATAATTTCATCTAAGCAATCCTAACAAGATCTAAAAATTCTAGTAATTCAAGAGCATTCAAGGGTTAATTATCAAGCATTTGGAGCAGCATTCAATATTCAAGCATCATGTCAAATTCATCATGCATCATGTGTGTTTTTGAGTTAACATTTATGATGTAGGTTTTCATGATTCAAGAAAGCATTCAAATACATTATCTCATATCAAGATCAAGAATGAAGATCCATATCCATTGGAGTCATTTCACATAAGATTGCAACCTTTATTAAAGGGTTTGGTGAGTTGCAACATTGCATTTGTTTATTAATCATTCCTTCATTCTATTTCATTTCATTTCAAGGTTTAATTACCCAAATGGGGTTTGACCAAGGCAAACCCCTATTCCCTAACACAACAATATTTTTCCCTCTTCATGTGTGATTGTAGATCTAGGTGATTTGGAGATTGAAGATCCTTTGAAGAAAAAATTGCAAGATTGGAGAAAAGTTACAGTCAAAGTTGTCAAGAAGTTTTCATCTTCACGAAAACGCACCTATAGCTTGCAATTCAAACTTTTCAGACTTGAAGATCAGACAAAATGAAAGCTACAGAAGATCACTCAAGGATCCAAAAGTTTCAACCAAACCCCTATACTAGGACTAAATTTCCACCTTGGGTGTATGAGTCCCAGCATACACCTTTTCAACATTAATTTGTATATCCTAGTTTACCGGTACCAGATTCTAGATTTAGCCTAGAAACCCTAACTAAGACTAAATCGCCCAGTTTGGCGTATTAGTCCCAGTGAGCATCAAAAGTCAAAATTTTAGGGCTGCAAACCTTGTTGTTGATCTCTCTAGTCTTCCAGGTGCTTCTTTGTTTATCCTCAATTTATTATTCACATTTTAAGTTTCATTTTCTAGGTCACATAGCTAGATTTGCATATTGCTTTCATTTCCTTCTTTCTAAGCATTTGCTTAGTAGTGAACCCCTCTTTTTAATCACACCTAAGGAAACCTCTTTGTTGTCCTAGTAGTTAGTACTTCCCTCAATTGAATCATTGGGTGGAATTCTCTAGGGTTTCCTTTAATGAACTAAGAGTGAAATAGGTACCCCCTAGTTCCATCTACTAAAAGGTGGAACCCTATTTCCTATAGTTCATTTTGGTGAACCCAACCTTCAAACCCTTTTTTTTTAATTTGGAGTGCATTAAAGTTCAAGATTTAACTCGCATTAACTTTTCATTAGATCTTACATTAGTTAATTTTCATTTAGGTCTTTTAAATCTTGCATTAGTGAAAAGTGCATATAGGTTACATTTTTGCATCTTGCATCATTGAATTTAATTGGAAAACTATAATTTCACATGGTAAAGTCAACATAAAAGTTATAAAACTTAGAATCAACTTATAGTTTGTTGAATTTAGTGTGAAAACCCTCATTTAGGACTCATTCGCCTATCTGGGCAATTTAGTCCTGGTACAAGTCTTTGCTCCTAATTTTTGGGAATTTTGTGTTGATTGTTTTTTAGTATTTGAACCTGTCAAAAACCCTATCTAGGACTCATTCATCCATCTAGGCGATTTAGTCTCATATCAGACCTAAATCTAAATTTTATAGCATTAAAAACATCATTTCTATGCTTTTGTTTGTTGCTATTGGATATCTCTTTCAATTTGTTGAGTTTCTATTTCATTAGATCTAGCTTAATTAGGCTTCATTTCAATTGCATTTGTAAACATAAAGTTTGAAATTAAAGCATATCATTTATCTTATGTTCATTGCATTTATCTTGCATTCATTAATTGTCCTTTGCATGAGCTTTACAGCTTGGTATCCTATTGCTAATACTATATTGATACATAGTTTGAGACTCATGTCATCCTTTGATAACACACATGGATCTTGGGTTATCTAACTCTTTCACTCATAGTGTTGACGCTAGTTCACTAGGTATGGACCATACCCTTGACAACTCTTTACCTTCAAGTAGTATATGACAAGTGTTGAAACAATGGTTGCTAGTATCCCTCAAGAAAAAATAATCCAAATCCATGAAGAATTAGCAAACCTACAACATCAAGTGAGTACTGAAAAATATTTCCAACACTAATATCCCTACTATAGATATCATACACCACATGATTGAAAGTGAACAAGGAATAGAACTTGCACATAACCTAGCTCAATTTTTTGGCAAACATCTTACCTCAACAACTAGTTTTTCTCAAACCTTGAACATTACTCAAAGTCAAGGAGGAACTCAATTTCATCCTCCCACAACTATTGCCTCTATTCCCACCTATACCAACCCTCAAGTTACCATAATGATTCAACCTACTAGTAATGTCATTCCTACTTTGGGTATTTCCACTAGCAATCCTTATACCTTTATGGCATCTCACATCACATCTCCTACCACTTTACCTCTCATAAGTGTTACATTCACTTTCCCTTCCAACACATATACACCTCCACCATATTCATCTATATCTCAAAAGACAACCAATGATTGCATCCTTAACCAACTCTTGCAAAATGTTTCATCCCTTCAAAAAAAATTCCACCATAAACCAAAATCAAAATGGCCAACCTTCATACTATGTCAAAATCAATCCCTTATCCTTGGAGATATTAAGGATGCCAATACTGCAAGATATAGAAATTTTTGGGTTTGAGAAATATGGAGGGAAAGGAGACCCTTCTAACCATGTTTTTGCTTGCACTGCCTTACGCAATGATTTCATCCTTGAAGATAAGATCTTGGCTAAGCTTTTTCCTAGGTCCTTTAAGGATACCACTTTAGAATGGTTTTCCTTGTTATTGAATAACTTAATTCGTTCATTCAATGAAATTTTTGAGGCCTTTATTAACTATTTCCTAGTGCATATGACTCCTAAGATGGCATTAGCTGATTTGATGAGATATAAGCAAAAGGAAGTTACAAACTTTATTTTACGCTACCAAATTCTTTATTCCCAAATTTATGTAAAGATTCCCAATCCTCATCTTCAATGAATGTTCATTGAGAACTTACAAACTAAGATACAAGATAAGCTTGGCATGATTAAGTTTCCTTCCTTCATACACTTGTGTACCTCCCTTTGTGATTATCAAAACTTGGTTAGTATTCGTGAAACAAAACCCACCTCTAGCTGTCCTAAAAAGTATGAATCCGCAAATCAAAACAATTATCAACCTTTTAGGAAATAAAATAAAGGATTTCTACAACTAAATCCCCCTCAACCAACCCAACATGTTGATACCCAAGTGGTTGCTATAAAGAAGCCAAATCATTTTACATTTGGGGATCCGGCTAGACAATTTACTCCCTTACCCAATACACTCCATAACACTATGTTGCAACTTCTAAAGAAGAACTTGATTTCCTTACCTCCTATTAGAGCTCTAGATCCTAATAAACCCTTACCTCCAAACTTTAGATCGAACTCTTATTGTCATTTTCACTGTCGAAATGGACATGATACATAACATTGTAAACATCTTAAACATCTTGTGCAAGACCTCATTGATTCCAATCATATTCAAATTGGTGGTGTCAATGATCAAGGTAATAGGTATGTTGCCCCTCCCAACCAAAACCTGCAAATCTTTACCAATCCTATGCCAAATCATAATATTTCATTTGTCAAAGCTAGTGAAACTTAAAAGAATGATGTGATGAATGTTGACATAGATGATGACAACATGGATACTAATATGGATAGTATGGTTGGATCGATCGAAATCCAATCTCGTAAGCGCCAAACTAAAATGCCTCTTGACATTGATTTCTCATCTAAAGATGTAATAAAAAATGCACTCGATGGTCATCTTTACATAGCCAACTGAATCAATGATAAGCCCATTAATGGGATATTAATTGATCTTGTCTATGGAGAGAATGTGATCACTGAGGAATTCTCACTTGTGCATGAACTCTATCAAGATACATATGATAAACCGAAAGTATGGATAAAAACACATAATGGTTTTTCTTGCCCTACGATTGGTTTGATCATCTTCCCTTTAAAAGTTGGACCGAAACAATTAGATGTCTCATTCTCCATCATCTCGACATCAAACCAATTTTGTGTGAAGCTTGGTTATCCATGGCTATGCTCCATGGAATTCATGCCATTGGTTGTGCATAAATGCTTAAAGTTGCCCTTTGACAATGAGATTTTATTGTGCACCATAGTGGCTTTAATCCTATGTCTTCCCATGGAAACTTTTCATTGGATTTATTTTGGCTCAAGCCTATTGAACCTATTAAACCCCGTGAAGACTTCTTTTTCAAATCCTATCAAAATTTTAAGGAAAAACACATGTAGCAGAATTATCCCTTAGAAACATGCCTCAACCCTTGATTGAGCCTCCTATCCTTGACGAAGCCATGATTGAACCAAAAGACCTTCCAACTAACCAAGACCAACCCAAGATCGATCCTTTGCCTATCTCCTACAAATGACCAAGAGACAACCAAAACAATTATGTCATTCTTCCTAAGATAAAAAAATTTACAAAGCTAAAGAGAAAGTGGTTGAATAACCTCATATGGTTCCTTTCGTTCCTCCCCTTAGGGAAGAAAAGAGACCTATGGTTGATAAACCCGCTCCTACACAAACACAACTTGAAAATCATACCAAAAGAAATAGAAATACTAGAGAGTGTAGGCATAGAATTTGTGCTATTTCTCAAAGGTTAAACAAAGAGAACAACAAAGAAAATGACCATCCAAACTCAACTGAAGCATTACATGAGGAGTCTCCCTCTTTGCCACAACAAAAAAATCCGATATCGTAACTGCAAACATGACTAGAACCTTCTTTGTACATTATCATTCGACCTCCCATTGTGATTAACTTAGATGATGATGATGATGATGATGATGAGATTGCTAAAATTGATGAAGAAGTGCATAATGAATTGAGTACATTATTTTCCTCTTCTATGAACTTAAATGGAAATTCTCCTAAGAAGAGTGTTGAACTTGGTGCTTCCCCTAGTTTGACACTTGTTATTGTCTCTTTGGCTAGTTGTTTGCTTTCCTTATACGATGAATAAGATTGGGATGCTGAAGAAGGGTCCTCCCCTTACAAACTAAACTCACCAAAATAACACAGGTTTGCATAGAAAAAATGCACGAGAAAAGAAAAATCTTTCTTTTATTACTAAATTAACATTACAATGTTACATGCCTTCATTACAGATTTGATTATAGAACATTTGCATGTTTGCAAATTTGAAACAAATTCGCTCTAGGATCTCAGATCCTGTCACCAGACCATTATAGCTGACTCTTCTTAGCCTAGCATTTTCCTCACTTCCTTGTCGGCTCTCTTCTTACCAACCATCTCTCCCATCTTCTCTCTTCTTGATAGGATTATATCCTTCCTTCATTTTCACCAGCAAGCTTTCTTCTTTTACTATAACCATGTCAGCCATCTAGGGTTTCTTGTGATCTGATCTTCATTTAATGATTTTATTCATCTTGCCTTAGTACCGCTACTTCCTTCAATCACCAACCAAAATGGTTTCCTTATTGTCTTCTCTATCTTCCCAAACGTGCCATCAATCAACATCTTCGCACCACGCTATCGAAAAAACATTACATTATCGGGCTGAGAAAAATTCCACGTCACACCAATATTGATCTCTCTCTTCCAATACATCATCGCCATCCATGTCACCATTCACAATTCATGACAACGATGTGAATTGGCTTGTAATCCAATCACATTTCGCCATCTATCTATCCATGTCATCGCCTCTTCTTGATCAGGTCCCACAAAAGTCATCGCCATGTCTTCGTTGTGGAGGGGACACTAAAGCAACTCTCCCCAAAATGTGGAAGTCTCACCAATTAAGTTCCCATCAGGTCATCAAAGAGACTCTAAAACAACTCGCTCTAATACAAGAAGGTCTCCTCAATGAAGCTTTATCGAAATTTCGTCGAGACTTTCATTTCTATTACATTGATATCCATATATCCCTACGATGAAGAACCTCCACATCATCCCCACTTAATCATTCATTTCCACCTGTCATTCATGACATCACCGTTCTTTGTCGTCATCACTTAGCCTGGTCCCTCTTATCGGCATGTCAAACGAGCTCCCCATGATCTCCCACCAAAACATACTTGTCTCCACAATATCAAAATTTTGAAGGGACTTGCAATCTTCTCAGCTTGAAATTCCATCATCACCTCAATACACCTTATCGCTCCTTCAGAGGGACTCGCAAATGAATCTTACTGATAACCCAAAGTCTCCTCAATGTCGCTAAGTGAAATTTCTACAATTTTTTGGAATGTCAAAGGGAACTTGAATGTCATCCTACTAATATTTGAACCTCCCTCCGATGTGGATTCTATGTGACCATTTACTACTGTTGCTTTTGCCATCATTTTGTTAGAGAGACATGAAGTAAGGTCTCCTTGAGATCTCAAGGTCACATCGATAAGCCAGTCCACTGAACAAAGAATGCCAGATGAAGTCAAGGTGTAAACCTTAACGCAATAGCTCAATGCCTGAACTCTTGCAGACCGCCATGCTCAATGAATTCAATCTAATCCAACCCTTATTGAAAAGAAATAACACAAGTTGATGCAAGATTGCTTGTACACATTGGATGCTCCTGCATCAGACGCCCGGGGTAGGAAAGAAATGTTTCATGAGTGTGACTCATAAACATTTGTGGATTCGATGCTTATTCAAAATCCATCTTGCTGCTGTATTCACCTAAAAATTCTTTCTCAACCGTCCTTGTAACTTGATGTCCCATCCATCTTTCATTCTTCCTCTCTTTCTCCCTCTTTTCACATAATTTATTTCCCACCAACATACATTATGAATGAAAAGTCATAAATGTTAATTTCTTCTTCTTCAGAAAAATAACAGGATTCATGCATTACCTCATTTTGTATTACTGTTGCCACCATTTTTTCATCATCTCCCTTGGTTTCATCACTATGTTCCTTTTTCTTCATGCCTCCTAAAATACATTTTCTACTTTCAATCACTTCCTTATTTGCATTCACATCAAGGTTAGCAATATAATCAAAGGACTCATCCTTTTCTCCCTACAACAAACTAGCAATCATACCAATCTCCTTATCACATAAGAAGTCATTAATTGATGCCAAGGGAAGATTACCAAACAACTCAACTTTCTTCCACTCTCTTCCTTCCTTACTTTCAACTGTAGTGTTTTCATCCACAAAAAAACTCATTGTTGCAACATCTTCTACATTACTCTTATCATGCTCAGGCAAATCAAAACTTTTACAGAAATTAGAATTTACCTCTTTCTTCTCCATCGGAACCTTCACTATACCTATCTTGGATGCAGTCCACACTCTTGCAACTTCATCACTCTTACATTATTTGTTACAACAACATTCATCAAGATTAAGATCTACCTAAGTATTCTCCTTTTCTGTAACTTCAATCTCATCTTCAACATGATATGTCATTGTTTGTGTGCCCTTAGAAGGACATATTGCGGTTGCACACTTCACCTCTTGTTCCTTAATATCAACACCCTCAAGTTGATTTATGGTTTCAATGACTTTGTCTATTGCTACATGTTGATCCTCATTAGAACATACAGCTAAATCTAGGTGAACCTCATCACCTTTTGTTGCAACTTTCATTGTTGCAATGCTTCCTTCATTATCACTCTTCAGGTCATTGAAACACAAACCAGATTTGGTCCTAACCTCACCAAAATTTGAAAAACTTTTAACCTTCTCATACCTAGCCATTCCATTCATATTATGCAAACCAAAATTTTATATGCATTCACAAGATGCAAGTTTTAGCTTTTCTTCAATTGCTACTACTTGGGTCTCCTCTTCTTCAAGGTCCTCCATTGCTCTCCACTCTTTTGCTACTATTGCAACCCCTGTAATTCCATCCTTCATGTTTTCCAATAGACACCCCTCAACTTTAGGCTCAGGTTCCTCAATTTGTTCGTGCTCATACTCTTCCTCGGTGTCACATACATGACACTCTGCTGCATTCTTTGTCCAAAACATCATTAGAAGGATAATAAAAATTACCTTCAACCCTTCTTTTCTTTTTTTCTCCTTTTAGTCATGTCTTCTAATTACTTTATTTGTTGTTGTATCTCTATCATTTCAATTCTTATTTCTTCTTGCTCTCTCGCTCTCTAATTCTCTCTCTTATTTCCTCTAATCTGGGATTCCTTGGAACCCATATAATGACAAAATTTTGTTTTCCCTTTATCTTTTCCATTTTCTAGGCCTCTCAAAATCGCAAGAACACAAATATTCAACCCTCAGGTTTCACAAATGTAAAATTCCTCATATTTGGCGATATGTTTACAAATCTTCAACACCTTCAGATGTTATTGCAAATCCACACACTCTCAATGCTTTAACAAGTCCCTTTGTAGTTACAAGTACTCCTTGCAATAATATCTCACTCACACAACTATCCTCTACCCAACAAAGACTTTGGAAGATGCTTCCTCTACCCACCTTCTCTCAATGGAGGAACTCTACACCCTTTACCCAGCTTTATCTCTATTGGAGGATAGTAGTCACAGACCCTCTTTCATGCCTGCAACAAACATACTTTCCCACACTCTCTCTCTTGCAGCTTCACCGCGTCACTCTTCACCTATAGGTCCTGGTGCATACTTTGCAATATCAAGATCTTATGGCTCTGATACCATTGACAAAGGGTCCTCCCCTTACAAACTAAACTCACCACAATAACAAAGTTTTACCCACAAAAATGCATGAGAAAAGAAAAAAACTTTCTTTTATTACTGAATTGACATTACAACATTTACATGCCTTCATTTGGGCTTTGATTATAGAACATCTGCAAGTCTGCAAATCTAAAATAGATTTGCTCTAGGCTCTTAGGTCTTGTCACTAGACTGTTACAGTTGACTCTTCTTAGTCTAGCCTTTTCTTCACTTCCTTTCCGACTCTCTTCTCACCAACCAGCTCTCCCATCTTCTCTCTTCCTGATAGGTTAATATCCTTCCTCCATCGTCACCAACAAGATTTTTCCTTTTATTGTAACCACGTCGGCCATCTAGGGTTCCTATAATTTGATCTTCATTTAATGCTTTTACCCATCTTGCCTTAGTACTGCTACTTCCTTCAATCACCAACCAGAATGGTTTTATTTTTGTCTGCTCTATCTTCGTAAACATGCCATCAATCACCGTCTTTGCCCCACACTATAAAAAACACATTACATTATCGGGTTGAGACAAATTCCATGGCACACTGATATTGATCTCTCCCACTGATACCTCATCACCATCCTCATCACCATTCACAATTCACAACAATGATGCAAATTGACTAGTCATCCAATCACATTTGGCCATCTTTCCATCCACGTCATCGCCTCTTCTCAATCGGGTCCCGCAAAAGTCATCGCCATGTCTTTGTTGTGTCAAGGGGACACCAAAGCAACTCTCCCAAAAATTCAGAAGTCTCACTGATTAAGTTCCCATCAGGTCATTGAAGAGAGTTTGAAACAGCTCACTCTGATACAAGAAGGTCTCCTCGATGAAGCTTTATCGAAATGTTGTTGAGACTTTCATTTCCATTTCACTGATATCCATATATCCCTACAATGAAGAACTTCCACATCATCCCCGCTCAATCATTCGTCGCCACCAATTATTCATGACATCACCATTCTTTATCATCATCACTTATCCTGGTCCCTCTTATCAACATGTCGAACAGTCTCCCCATGATCTCCTACCGAAACACCCCTGTCTCCACAATATCATAATTTCGAAGGAACTTGCAATCCTGTCAGCCCAAAATCTCATCGTCAACTCGATACACCTTATCGCTCCAGTGGAGGGACTCACAATTTACTCCTACTGATAACCCAGAGTCTCCTAAATTCTGCTAGTTGGAATGTCTACAATTCATGTGAATGTCAAAGGGACTTTGAATGTCATCCTACCAATATTTGAACCTCCCTCTGATGTAGATTCTACACGACCGTTTATTGTTGTTGCTTTCACCATCAGTTTGTCGGAGAGACATGAAGTAAGGTATCCTCGAGATCTCAAGGTCACACCAATAATCCAATCCACTGAACAAAGAACATTAGATGAATTCAAGGAGTAAACCTTAATGCAGTAGTACAATGCTTGAACTCTTGTAGACCGCCATGCTCAGTGAATTCAATCTGATCCAACCCTTATTGAAAAGAAATAACATAGATTGATGCAATATTGTTTGTATGCCTTGGATGCTCCTACATCGGATGTGGATGACCTGTTATAGGATGACTCGCATGTGCCTTACTAGTCTTTCCTTTATTTTCTTTTTCATGTTATGTGTGTGATTGCATGTGCATAATGTGATCTCCCCATATCATTCTATTTGATGTATCTCTCTCTTTGTGACATTCCTCTATTTGTATCTACATTCTCCTATATCTCATAAATATTTTATATTTTATTTGTCTTGTGTTTTCGTTTTGGGGGATGATTTCATTTTGGGGATGATGCAAGGCGTTGAGACATTTAGGTCTCTTCCATGTTGACCCAAAAGATTTTCCTTTTTATCTTTTATTTGTCTTGTGTTTTCCTTTTGGGGATGATGCAAGGCATCGAGATATTTAGATTTCTTCCATGTTGACCCAAAAGATTTTCATTTTATCTTTTCTTTTTCTTGTGTTTTTATTTTGGGGATGATGCAAGGCATTGAGACATTTAGGTCTCTTCCATGTTGACCCAACAGATTTTTCTTTTATCTTTTCTTTGTCTTGTGTTTTCCTTTTGGGGATGATGCAAGGCGTCGAGACATTTACGTCTCTTCCATGTTGACCCAAAAGCTTCTTTTTCTCTCTCTTTATGTCATTCTTCCTATTCCATGAGTATTTGGGGAATGATGATAGTTTTGAGCTCTCTAAAAATATTGTAGCAAAGATATACTGACCTTGAATCCTTAGATCCCTTATGTGTTATTTTGGGATTTCATTTTGGGGGCAATCCCTTTTCATGAAGTAGCTTCATTTGGAAACATATGACTTAGCATAGGGCTTCCCAAATAGGCTCTCATGTACTCTTTATTGTTAGCATTTACCATTTTCTACTTTAAAGTAATTGCTCATAGCATGGCGTTTAGCATTTTCTTTAAAGTGGGGGCATACATTGGCATTATTCTTTTTGCATTTCTCATGTTTCATTATGCCGTCTTCTTACTTCATGCGATGTGTCTTTCTCTTGGTGATAATATTGGGTGTGATGTCCTTAGAGAGCATGATATCTCTTAACATATTATATTCCTCTTAGTGGCTTGATGTGATACACTACATCCCCTAAGTTGTGAATCTTCTATTCTTCAATTGGTCCTCTCTTGGAGACATTAGGCACGATGTTCCTTAGGTTGAGACCTTACATGAACTAAGAAAAACTCCTTTGAATGTACCTTACACTATTTTGCATTTACAATTATTGCTATATGGCCACCTTGCATAACACACTTTGCTTGCCTGTGGAGCCATCTTGTTTGTTCATGGGTGTTAGCATACAAATTTTTGCTTTCCTCATGAATCTTGTTTTTCATGTTGTGTGGCACCTTATCAAAGTTATCAGGAGGTATAGCTTTGGTATGGTTAGTGTATGGGAGCTGAACTTAGGCATGACTTTCCCATAGCCACTTGCTTGTCTGTGTGAGCACATACTAGGCATGTGCGTATGTGTCTCTGGGGTCTCACCTAGTGGATGACCGGAGGTTCCACTAGCCCTTATGAGTGCGCATTTGGTTTGCATAGTGGACATCACATTCCACTTGTAAATTTTTTTGGACAAACAACTTAGTCTGATCCACATCGCGTTGGACAAATGGTCGAGGCTTGATCCACTCTCTATTTTATTTTCGTTCTTCTTTATGTCTTTGGCAATGTATGATTGTATCTTGTTGTTGCTTCATACATCATTCACATGTGTGTTCTTTTTGTGCCTATGATGGTTTGTGATAGGATCTTAATCTTCGGGGCTTGCACAACCCTCTTGATCATTGTCATCCTATCTCACTAGCATTGGTACATTTGAACCCCTCTTGATGTGAGTTTATCTACTTTAGTGTGAGTTTGAAGTAAGTTACTCCCCTCACTGAAGTGGGGGCTAAATTTAGTGTAGAAAAATGTATCCCTTCACTTTTGCACTTGTTTGGGCCCTCCCTACTAAAATTGGGCTTCTTTATGCCTTATTTGGTCCTATTTTGCATCCACAAGCCTTATTTAATGCATTTCTCTGAGGACAATATCAAAATTTATTAAGTGAATCATAATTCATGCTTTTGGATTGTGTGTTCTAAATATGGTGATTTGGGACTCATACGCCACCTTTGGCTTATGGGTCCCACCTAGGTTTTGGGGCATGATCTTGAATATTGCATTGAACTTAACATTTCTTGAAAATTATGTCCCAAGTTTAAGCTACTAGGACTCATATGCCTCAACTGGCATATGATTCCCTCTTTAGCTTGGACCTATTTTGAATTCAATTCTTGGTGGGATTTTATTCTCTTAGATCTGATGTCAGCTTGTAGTGTTGTAATTTTGGGAAATTTGGCATAAACAAGTATAAATACAAGGTTATTTCACATAATTTCATCTAAGGAATCCTAACAAGATCTAAGAATTCCAAAAATTCAAGAGCATTCAATATAATTCAAGGGTTAATTATCAAGCATTTGGAGCAACATTCAATATTCAAGCATTGTGTCAAAGTCATCATGCATCATGTGTGTTTTTGAGCTAACATTTGTGATGTAGATTTTCATGATTCAAGCAAGCATTCAAAGACATTATCTCATATCAAGATCCATATCCATTGGAGCCATTTCACACAAGATTGCAACCTTTGCTACAAGGGTTTGGCGAGTTGAAACATTACATTTGTTCTTTCATCATTCCTTCATTCTATTTCATTTCAAGGTTTAATTACCCAAACGGGGTTTGACCAAGACAAACCCCTATTCCCTAACACAACAATTTTTTTCCCTCTTCATGTGTGATTGTAGATCTAGGTGATTTGTAGATTGAAGATCCTTTGAAGAAAAAATTGCAAGATTTGGGAAAAGTTGTCAAAGTTGTCAAGAAGTTTCATCTTCACGAAAGCTCACCTATAGCTCGCAATTTTGACTTTTCAGACCTGAAGATTGAACAAAATGAAAGCTATAGAAGATCACTTGAGGATCCAAAAGTTTTATTCAAACCCTAATATTGGGACTAAATTGCTACCTTGGGCACGGGGTGATCCCACAATAGTGGTTTACAATTTTTGGCCAAACTAGACACTGAAATTATTATTTTTAACAAAATCTTCACATTCGGGCACCTATAGCGGCTAAACCGTGAGGAATTTGAAGATGATGTAAACTAGAGTCTCATCATATTTTGTTTGTAGGTTTAAAAAATATATTTTTAAAATTTTTTGGAATAAGATTGCACTTCTTTTTCCATCTCCCACGAAAATTGATTTTTTTAAGAAAACAACATTTTTAAAAAGTGACGCTCACCATATACAACATAACTTTTTTTGTATGAAGGATAAAATTCTAATTTTTTCGAATTTAGATTTGTCACTATGATATCTAGCACTTTCATTTGGTATCATAGTTTTTTATTGAATATTTTTTCCTTAATGGAGTTTCAAAGTCAAACCAATTGCAATTCAGACATAGGCGGATTGTATACAGCATAACTTTTTCTGTATGTATCAAAATTCAATTTTATTTTTTTTAATGGATCAAGGACATCAATATCCAGCACGAACATATTTTTAAAAATTTTATTTTGATAATTTGGTATTTTTCCACATGTGCAAAACATAGAGCTTGATTTTCGTTGAAAAACCTATGTTTAATAAAACTAAAAAAACACATACATAATAAAACCAAAACATATTAAAATTATATTCATGGGATAGATGAATTTGAGGACTACCATAATAATTTGAAATAAATTTTAAATGAATTCATTTGATCCCCCAAAAGGTAAATCAAAAGTGATTTTTTATCAACATTTTGATAGGTGTAAAGGAGACTCATTTATAGGTATGGTTTAAAACCAGCGAGGTTCTATCCAAAGGGGTTTGATCTAAGGTGGTTTGATCAAACCCTCTTCAATTGGAATCTTTAAAATGGAACTTTTAAAGGCTTAAATCATTATATTTTCTAAAAATATGTGATTTCAACCAAAATTAGTTCCTCTCAGAAATTGTAAACCAGCTTTATGGGATCACCTGTGTATGAGTCCCAGTATACACCTTTTTAGTAGTATTTTGTAGATCCTAGTTTGCCAACATCAGATTCTAGATTCAACCCATAAACCATAATTGGGACTAAATCGCCTAGTCTGGAGTATCAGTCCCAGTGAGCATCAAAAGTCAAATTTTCAGGGTTGCAAACCTTGTTGTTGATCTCTTTGGTCTTCTAGGTGCTTCTCTGTTTATCGTCAATTTATTATTTTGATTTTAAGCTTCATTTTCTTGGTCACGTAGCTAGATTTGCATATTGCTTTCATTTCATTCTTTCTAAGCATTTGCTTAGTGGTGAATCCCTCTTTTTAATCACACCTAAGGAAACCCCTCTCTTGTCCTAGTAGTACTTCCCTCAACTGAATAATTGGGTGGAAGTATCTAGGGTTTCCTTTAATGAACTAAGAGTGAAATAGGTACCCCCTAGTTCCATCTCATAAAAGGTGGAACCCTATTTCCTACGGTTCAGTATATAACTCATATGTATGTAATTACATATATTTTTGTTCACATATATATTTTTTTCTGTCAATTTTGTTATCACTATCTTTTTTGTTTTGTTTTTTCATTCCTTTGCTTCCCTCAACCCTCCTCATAATTGTCCCTCATTCTCTAATCATCTAGTTACTTCCACTCTTACCTCTTTTTAAGACTATTTCAACAATCTAATTCCTCACTAAGTATGATTTGAAATGTATATTAAAAAATACACATAATTATTCATAGAAACAATATTTTGTATACTACATGGGCCATGGAAAACTAATTCCAACTATTGTCACCATTTTTTTTTAAATTTGTAATCAAGAAATTATATATACTCATGGGATTTGCATTATAAGGGATTGGAGACCTTAGGAAGTTTTGTACTTACTCTTTTCACTTTACACGAATTTTTCTCTCATGTTTCCAATTTTATTTTATATCAAGTTTTCTCTCATGTTTTCAATATGAGTTCTCTTGTTTTCTAAAATGTATCACTAACTTATATATGAGTTCATTCCAATGAGAAATAATATGAATCCGAGTTTATGATATGTATAAGTGAGTGGTGTATATTCTTGATGATTTGTGCATGTTTATGGTGTTTATGTCATTATGTCTCTCTTTCTCCTAGAAGATTGCATCATTTGATTATATAAGTTATGATTATTGCTTGGTTGGGTTTGTTGGCTCACTTGAAAGACTTGACAACCCATGATTAAATCTAGATAAACAAGCTCATCTATAAATGATTTTTCTACCTACTATTTATTTTGATCCTTTTAATGTCATTTTGAGCAAGTATTGAAAATTGGTTGAACTTGTTTTCTTAATAATCATTGTGATACTTGGTAAACTCCAATTAATTATTATGTAGAGATTAAATCTTGAGACCTAAAATTGTTAGAGCTAGTGAGTGTGTCCAAGTTAGCCTTTAAATACTAGTATCCCATTATAGGACAATCATGTTTACTTCTAAGTAAAAACTAGGTAGCCCATACTAGGTAACCAAAGCCTTGGTAAATTAGAGTTACTTGCAATTGGGAATATTTTTCTCCACCTAAGTTGTGTTAAAAACCACATCAATAGCATCAATATTACACTCCACTCTAACTAGCACTAGTAGAATTTGGCAAATAAATGACTACAATGTGACTAAAAAATTTAGTCACAACAACTAAAGATGACTAAATTCTACTCATTTTTTGCAACACAACTACAAATGACTAATTTGATCATCATAAGTGACTAATTTGATCAACACAACTACAAATGACTAAATAAATGACCAATTTGATCATCGGGTAAAAAACACAACTAAATAATTAGTTACACTTATAAAAATTAGACAATATCATATTAAAGTGGATAATAACAAAAATATTTTGAATTGAGGGAGTGGGTTGTATTATAATATATTATATTACCAATATATTATTATAATATAATATATATATTATATAATATTATATTATTATTATATAATATATTATAATACTTGAAGAACAAAATGGTGGGTCCCATAATATTCATCCCGCTAAAAGATTTCAAAATGGATTTCAATCTCCCGCTTATTATTAAATATAATATAATAAATAATATAATATAATATAATATATAATATTATAATATAATATAATATAATCTTATAATATAATATAAATATAAAATTAAAAATCAATACTGGACTTTATTATTTTTTCATTTTTACTCTCCATTCCCTCACCCTGGACCCACACACCCACTTCTTGCAGTAATGCGGTAATATATATTATTATTAAATACATTATATAATAATATATATAATAAATGAACATTAAAATTTTCATTGCACTGCTCACCCGCATGTGTGTGAAGGAGATAAAGCCAGTAAGCCAGCAAAGTGATAATATTCTCGCATTACCCTAGGAAGTGGGTGCACAGATATGTGGGGTGAGGGAATGGAGAGTAAAAAAGAAAAAAATAATAAAGTGCAATATTGATTTTTAATTTTAATTTTATATTATAATATAATATGAAAAATCCGTTTTAACAGCCAAAAATGAAAAACCTATCCCATCCTAATTTCATTCTGATAAAAATTCTTTAAAATCCGCCGCCTTAATTTCATTTTAATAAACATTCTCTAAAATTTGTCTTCCCTAATTTCATTTTGATAAACATTCTCTAAAATTCGCTCGCCCTAATTTCATTTTGATAAACATTCTCTAAAATTCATAGTTGAAACCCTATTTTTTTAGTTGCAGCTCATTGAATGGAGAAGTGAAAGGTGAATACTAGAGAGGAAGAGTTTGGAGGAGTTGAAACTAGTAGCGGCGGGGAAAGCTCCAAAAAATGGAACCGAAGCTAGTAGCGGCGAGAAAGCATCGATTTTATTTTCCAAATGAAAATGTATACATCTATTTTTATTTTTTATTTTTTAGTTTTTATTGAACAGTGTCATGGAGCCGAGCCGAGGTCGAGTTTCAAATGGATTGTAGTGTAACCCTGAATATTCTGGGTGCACATGCGGTGAAAGGGCTTGAGGACCAACTCAGATTTGATGCCAAGGTGCCATACACCCCTGTGCATCGAAGGCCAAGTTGCATGAAAGGAATGGCAAGTATGTCGATTTTCTCTTCAAGTTCAATTTCTTCGAATTGAAATAATAGTTCCAATGAGAATCCCAATTTAAGTTGGGATTACCATCCTATTTGCATTTATGATAATGTTTTATTTATTATGTCATTTATGTTCATCAACTATAGCTTTTAGTACCGTGTTTGCATGAATTGATTTTTTTTGGAAGACCTAAAACTTCTCACGGGCTTACTTTGTGAAATTATGAAAATTTGTGACCTTGGAATTTATGCCTTTCCCAAACCATATTCCTAAATTTTACACTTCATACATTCTATTTGGTCCTCTAATGAGATGTTTTTCATTTCTTAAAACTCATATATGTAAATGTTATCTCATTTTTCCAGTCTGGAGAGCTCTCCAAGGTATTAGTGCTTTTCCAACAGTATTGATTTGTTTTGAGTCTACTATGTTTGATTTGGGTTCCAATGTTGTATGTGCATCATAATCTTTTCAAAATTTAGATTAGCCTCGTGTTATCAATTTGTGGGCTATTTTTTTTTAGCCTATAGGTTTTTATGAGCTTCAGTTGCAGTTTATATGTATGTGGAAGGTAGATTTTTTCCCTAAATCTCAAGCCAAATTATTTTGACTTAAATTGTTAATATTTAAATTGGTGCAAATAAAAAGTTTAACTTGTTGTTGGAGATACAATTTTCTTAGATCTTGCTCATCAAATTGGGTTTAATCTATTGATTGCAATTGGCTATGGTTGAATCTTGATTATTTAGGTTTAATACTTGTCAATAGTCTCTTGAATTTTTTATTGGTTTTGGTTTAATTGTAATCTTGTAATGTTTTATAAATTGTTAAAGAAGTACCATCCATTTTTAGTGTATTTCATCATTATCTCTATTATGTTGTTTTGCAGGGGTGGTCATGGTAGAGGAAGAGGCCGTGGAAAACTTGCATTACAATATAGGAATGCTTGCTCTATGATGCTTGGAATTTTAACAAAGTTCATTATATTTTTACCTTGGTTTTTTCCAAAGAGTCTCCCCTTGCGAGGGATGGCTATTTTTTTGTAAATATCAGTTGTCACTGAGACATTGAATGTAAGAGGTTTTGATTTGCCAATGAGGCTTAATGAAGTAAATTTTTAGAGTGGTTTTTTCTCCACTCATAAATACTGTGTTATGGCTCCTCTTATGTTTGATCAATCATATTTGTTCAAGCATTTTAGTCTTCATTTCATGGTGTGTCTCTCAACATTTGAATATCTATGATACTTGAAATTTATATGCATAAATTTGTGAGGACTAATTAAGTTAAATTTGATTTGTAAATGACTAAACCATGACTAAATAAATGACTACAATGACTAAATAAATGACTATCATGACTAAATAAATGACTACCATGACTAAATAAACAACTACGATGAATAAATAAGCAACTATCATGACTAAATAAATGACTACAATGACTAAATAAATTAAGTTAACAATAATCAATGACTAAATTAAAAACTAAATATACCACCAAATTGATCAACCAAAACAACCAATAAATGACTAAAAATGGTTTAGTCATGAATTTGGTCATGTTATAAATGATTGGGAATAAACTACTAATGTTCACGTGACCAAACTACTGATCGCATGACCAATTTTTAGTAGTTTTTTTAGTCATTTATTTTTGTTTTTGTACTAGTATAGATTTTGAATAAATGTATCCAAGGTAGAAATAGAGATGATGGGATCAAGAATGGGAGACACAAAAGGTGGTGTATATATAGGCTAATAAGAGAGGATTATAAGGCATAGACATAGCCATGATGGGGGGAGTGAAGTGTAAAATGGGATAAGGTATGCATGAAGGTATATAATGAGGTATGCCTCTATGGATGGAGAAAGGAATAGAGAGTTGAATGATAATAGTAGAGGAAGGGATGGTTGTATAAGGATGGGAAGAAGAGGCAAAAATAGTGGTACAAGTGGAAATAGTAGGAATATGGGTAGTCATGACACTAGTAGAGATAGCATAGAAAGTAAGTAAAATGGCAACGAGAAAGGAAGGAGGAGCATATGTATAAATAATGAGGTGTAAAATAGGCATAATAATGATATCTAACATAGTACTGGGAGGTGGAAAAAGGAGGCATATTAAATTGACCTAAACATAACTAGAGGAAACTATGAGGGAGTGGTTTGGGTAGGATGGGAAGATGTAGCATTCTAAGAAGTAGAAGAAGCAATATTAGCACTAATTCTTTTAATCACTTCCAAACCAAATGGCTTGTTAAGAAAAAATCATGAAGGGCCCCAACCAAATGTACATGGAACTATTCAAATTGGCCAAACTAAAAATCTTGTGCACAAATTGTTGTTATTTCAAATGTCTCTTATAGTCAAATTTGTCAACTTTAGACTAACCATTATAGTACCAGTTTGAGATCATCATAAATTCCATTCTCACTAGATTGGAATTTTTGAGGATTCAAATGAGGGCTTCAACTCAATGGAAAGTGAGGATGTAGATGGGAGCTTGGTATGCAAATAACTTGCAAAACCTTAAAGAATAAATAATATAAAAATGAGGTAATACATAATTTAAAATTAGTTGTAAGAAATCAACAACCAATCAAATGTGTAAATAAATTAGCAAATGAAATCCTAGATGCCAAATTAAGGGTAGGTAGGAAGCAATAAAAATAAGATCAAACAATGAACACCAAAAATCCTAAAGACATTGTACAATAATGAAACAAAAGTAAAAAGGGGATCTAAACCCTAATGAGATTAGGAAAATAAAATATATAATAAAAACTACATCAAGGCTAAAAATCTAGGTCATATAGGAATGTTGGGTTCACCAATAAAATGTAAGGGGAAATATGTACCCTTACATATAAATATCTTAGGAAAAACAATTATATAATAATCAAAGCCTATAATGCAGAGTTGGGATTGAATAGTAAATCATGCAATAAATATTGTAATTAATGTAGATTTAAAATAAATAAGGTACTTAGGTCAAGTGTCAATGATATAAAAAAATATTGAAGATGCTAGGAATTGATTTGATAATATGCTAAAAAGTAGGGCCTTGTCTAGATGAACACCTTAGAATATGCAAAATAACTATATACTAATATGCCACACATAATTGAACTTGCCCTTCTAGAAGTGAGTTGACAAAAAAATTATAATTGTATGGATGCGTTTTAGCTCACAATACTTGTGCTTGAAGTTGTGTGTTTCTATAAACACTAGTTGGAAATTTGCTAGGTAAGGATTTATTCTCTTTTAATCAAGCCCCTAGGTGGACCGATTCAACACCTTTGGAAGAATGATTGAAGACAATAGGCAAGTATGCATGAATGCCTAAGATTATATATACTATAATAATGTTGCTATGGATGTTCACAAATGCTTTGAGATAATATTTTTTTAATTCTTAATGAACTTCAAAATGAATGATGAATGTCCTTAGATACAACAAAATAACACACAATCCATACAAACATGTGTTGGGTGAACTTACACTAACTAGCAAAAAAATTGACAAAAAAATAAATTTGAATTTTAAATTTAAAGACTTTGAAATTTAGATTGATATACGTGAAAGTTACTTTGATCAATTTTTTATCTATAAATACAATCTAAAATAACAAATATTTTTTTATAATAAATTCAAAAAATGATAAATAATAATAAAAACAAATTAAAACGATATCATCAACCAACAAGCCATCAAACTTGACGTCACCTCTAGCTGGCATATGAATTTTTTATGACGGTTTGGTTATTTAAGTTCCTTTCATTTACGTTTAAACAAAAATATAAGTTGTCAAAAAAATGATTAATTTGTGAATTTTTTTATAGATAATATTTTAATCAATTTTATTAATCATACATATTAAATACGAAAAAATATATAAATTTATATCTATGATAAATTAATGTAAATAAAAGGGGGGGAGGCAAGGGTCTAGCTTGATTGGCTAAAGCATTTTGTTGTAGCAAGAGATCACAAGGTCTAGTCTACCCCCGGATACTCCTTTTATTGTGGTCTCTCCTTATTTGACCACCACGAAACCCCTACTTTTAAGTATATTAGAATAGACCATCAAATTCCAAATCCATCAACTCAAAAAGTAATTAAAAAAACATTTTTCACCATTACACCCTTAAGAGTGCCACAGCCTTCATTATGACCTGAGTTGAAAAATTGTAATGGTCCTTCTGTCCCACACAGCACACGTATATATCTCATTGTAAATGCTGACCGTCAACGTACACTATTATTTTGGGGATTGGATTGCCTTTCATCAACATCGCCTTCCATTACCTCTCTATCTCATCATAACTCCACACTCCCCAACGAGAATGAAACAAAAATACAAGGAATAATAAATAAAATAAAACCAGAGAAAATTGTTACATCAAATTTGAAACAGAACATACATTTGTCAATCACAAGGTAATCACCCCTCGTGGGATACGTGGATCGAAGCTGGTTTTTCTTTTTCTTTTTGTTTCTAAAATTAAGGTGAGCTGAATTGGGCGAAGAGGAAGCCATGAAATGGAATAATTGCCTACAGATAGAAAGAAAATCCTTTACAATCTAATGGATGAACTCTACATCATTTCTCGGGGTCGAGAATTCCATCAAGCCCATCAATGCTTCCTCTCACACAGCTTTTAGTTAAAAGACGTGCTCTCTACGCATAAAAACTACTGGCCCAAAAAAAATCACAAACAAAATCCCCTTCGTCCTCCTTGATCTGTGTTTACATCTTTGCCACCATGGTTAACTCTAACCTGCGCCGGGATACGGACGTCATGAAACTGTGAGTTATAAGAGATACAATTTCTGTCCTGTTACGTAGTGTTAACAGAATAAAATCTATATCTTTCTGCCCTTTTGCCCCCTTGTTTACAGAGATGTTTGTATGTGGGTTTTTATTCTAGTGGTGTATTTGTCTTGGCCAGCATGATGAGCGGTTACAAAGTAGAGTTGGTGAATGATAGCCTGGCCGAGTTCTATGTGGAGCTCAGTGGACCTCCAAACAGTATGTGTCACACTTTGTAATTTTTTCATGGAAATGACAGTGTGTAGTACTAGATATTCTTTTTCTGCTGGTTGACGAGTTAAAGTTTCTTTGGTGGTTTATGTGTTCCGCTGTTCTCTGTTAAACCCCTTTCATGTCAATTTAGATAGCTTCTAACTAGCCTGTGCAGCTATGGAGAAGATCTGTATTACCAATGTGGAACGTTTTGAATGTTGGGCAAACTGTTCCTAACACACCACACCTTAAACAATGCCCACATTCTTAACCTGGTTGGCATTTATCTTTAATTTATCTAATAAATATAATGACCCAGTAATCCATGCAGTGCATTAAGCTTGTACGGCTCGACCCCGCCTCTTAATTTTATACTGTGGATATTACAATGTGAAAGGAATTTAAGCGCCTTGCCAAAAATCCTGGTTTGATGTTTGGGTGTGAGTTTGCATTTGTAAGTTAAATGGTACAAATTCAAATCCTCTGGATGTACTTTATGTGAAACCTTGCATGACATTAGACTTAACACTTACGCATTCCTGAATATGCCTGATTGATGCGTGAATTTACATTTACAAGTGAAATGATAGAAATACAATTTATTTAAAGTGGCATGTTAAATGCCAGTACTGGTTAAAACCTTAATTTGAGAGAGAGGATACAAACATAATTGCTTCACCCAAAACCCCCTTGGTGCTTGGAATCACATTTACACTTAGAATGATGCATGGTCAATTATATTAAGGAGTGAAATTGCCATTGTCACTTAAAATATTTCTGCAATAATTGCTTTAGTTGGTATGAGTTTTCCGCAGTCCATGTAGTATTGAAAAGATTGCTTCTGAAATCAATTGTGTATGCTTTTGTATCGACGTTTTGGATCACACTTAATGATCCATCATCAAGAAGAGGAGAGTGAAGGATTGGACTGCGGACATGACCTTAAACAGAGGTAGGGGGAGGAAGAGACAGGAAGACCGGAGAACAAGGGACAGACATGAGGAAGAGGGGGTGAAGAAAGCAAAGGAAACCAAAATAAACGAATGAAAATCTATAAGAATAAAATAAAGTATATATAAACTTTACAAAATAACCATATGAATATATATGTGCAATTATATTTGATTATGTATACATAAGATAAACATACATACATATATGTTTAAGTTTATATATACTTTCTTTATTCTTATAGATTTTTTAAAGTTTATAAATACTTTCTTTTCCTTTATCTTTCTTCACCACCTCTTCCTCATGTCTGTCCCTAGTTCTCCGGTCTTCCAGTCACTTCCTCCCCCTTACCTCTTTTTAAGGCTATGTCTGCAATCCAATTCTTCACTCTCCTCTTCTCAATGATGAATCGCTGAGTGTGATCCAAAATGTCCATTAAGAAACATACATAGTTGATTTCAAAAGCAATCTTTTCAATAATAATTGCTTTATCTTTCAAAGGGATTTTCTTAAACGGAATCAAATGCATTTTGATTAGATGTACAAGTATTTTTTTTGTGATGCATAAAGTGAGGAGCTTGGGGTCCTTTCTCTTTCATTAATAAACCAAGTTTTCAGCTTACATAAAATCAAGAATGACATACACAAACCAGATTCATAGTAATCTGGACCAACTGAGATAAGACTTATACACAAAACCAGAAGAATCAATATTCTGTTCCTTCCATTCTGTGTATACCTTTAACTAAGAAAATTCTGACTGTTGACAGCTACAGAATTGAGCATTATACTGGATGAGAGATAGAAAGCCAGAGAGATTCATTCACTACCCTTGATCGCAATATGGCCACCCAAGACACACACCATCTCAACAAAGTGAACTAGGTTTGTATGATCTAATAAGAGTTTTACAGCTCTCTTTGCCCATACCAAACTTGCTTTGTCTGCATATATCTGTTTTCACAGGCAGGATAGTCTTCTACTGCAGATCTTGTCAAAAACTCATGTAACACAGTCACCCCAATAAAAGAGCCTTTATTTATAACTTTGCATGGAAGATTTATCAATAAGTGACATGTTGGTGTGCGTTTTAATACTCACCAAACACAGAATAAAATGCCCAAGGACACTTTATCCTCTCTTGAAAAGTTACTGCGTATGCTAAGAAGATTGTACAGCAACTCCAAGGTTTCTTTCATCAGGTCATGACATGTGGATAAGATCAATCCGTCCATGCTTTGGGTGGACCCGGCAAAGATGTCCTCCCATTCTGGCTCGATACTCTCAAAGACCTCCCGGATGGCTAAGAAATTCGCCATCCTGACCCAGTTCTATTTCAAGATAGGCCTTGCGATGGAAAATAAGTCTTCTTGCACCTTATTCTTCAAACCTTCTAGTTGCAAATCATTCTCCCGTATGACATCCTTGTCTAGTATGTCGGCAACCATGTTGAAGATTTTGCTTTGGATCTCTCTAACTTGCTTCTCCACTCTGAGTCCATCAACCTTCACTCTTTCCAACACCTCTCCCCGTGCCTTTTAAAAGCCAGTACCACATATGGAAATCGTAGGCTGCGCTTGCCGCAATGATGCCTCCGTCAATTAGTTCCTGCTTTGGGACCCCTTTGAGAATTCTAAGGCACGAAATTATTCTCTCTTGCATATTTGGAAGACCATCCCACATTTCCGCCAAGGTAGTCAATTTGGAAAGCAATGAGGTAGCTTGACTGTAGACCGATGTTAACCTTTCTAGGAAGGTATTTGACCACTATCCACTCCTTGGCCTCTCTGGCTGTGACCCTATCCTCCTCTATGTCCTTTGCTGCTTCCTGCGAAGAATTCAGGAGAAGGGGAGCTGCTGTGTTATCTTGATCAAATGTTGTATGTAATCTTTCAGGCGCTCAATCTCTTGCTGGCAGTCCTTCCTCTTTGCCACCTCCTTTTCCAACCTCAACTTGATGGTGGACATTGAATTGTCCAGATCTTCAACTTCCTGCCCCTTTGTGGTTGGACCCAAGTCGATGGTGGTGATAGCATATTCATATGGAGCTATATCCTCTCGTGACTTGTCCACCGTTGTTACTGCAATCTGTACAGACCAATTGCCGGCTTCATCCCTTTGTATAGTGGAGAAATTCTTAGCCAACTTCTTGATCGAAACTTGTTCGAGTCTGGCTAAGAAGTCTGCAACATCATCCTCTTCCTGCACTTCAACTGGTACTTGTATTTTCATTCTCTCTTTCAACTAGTTAGGGATTGTGAGCTGCTCAATGCCATCCTCCTCCGGTACACTTTCTTTGTTTGGAGCGTCCAAAATTCCTCGAAGGGCTAAAATCATTCCTTCCTGAAAATCATCATTTTGGGTGCCCATCTCATCATTTGATCCAAGTATTTTCGTGCCTGCGGGGGATGGCGGCTCATCATCATCTAGCTGAGGCTCCATATTTTCCTTGGGAATCGGGGAAGGGTTCCCAATGTTGGCCAATGAATCATCAAAGGTGGCCAATATCTCGTCAATGTTTCTGGACGTGGCAGAGTGTGAAGGCTCTCTATCCTTGCTTGTTTCTGAACAGGCTCCTTGTCCATAGCTACCTCTTTCCTCTTCCTGGAAGTAGTGGCTTCCATCAACTTCACGCCATGGGATGCTTCCGCATTTGAAGAGTAAGATTCCATTTCGCTTAACCTGTCATAAGTAAGCGTCACCTTCATCCGCCTCAGCTCTTGGATCTGTTGATCGACCCACCATTGAGAATACTTGGTGACTGGTCTCATTAAGGTGTTCAAATCCGCATGTTCGGGTTCTGACCATCTTACAGTAGGCGTGGGAAAGCTCTCATCAAAGCACAAGTGTACTTGCTTTCCACCATCCTCAAGCTAATCAGGCACTCGACAAAGTTTAGTTGCCATGATCAAGCTAACCGACAGTCTGGACCACAGTCTCTGTCTAACCTCATATTCATTCGCGGTGTCTGCCCAGAAGTCCTCCAATTCGACCCTATGTCTGTACTTTCTCCCATCCACAGTCTTGATATGATGGTGTGGGTCGAAGTTATCCCTAGACTAATAAGTGGTGAATGGGTACCGTTGTATTTCCAACCTGGCACTCTCAGCTGCCTGCGTCGACAGACATGTTTCCAGCATGTTCCCTATGAAAAAGGGAAAAGTGATTGCTGCCTTCTGTTTTGTTCTTTGGAAGCTCTGATATTCCTCCAACTGTCTCAGCACCTCAAGCAGGACCATCTTGTTAGTAGGAAAGATAGGCAATCGATATGGATTCCTAGTGAATCCCTGGATTCTGATATACGTGTATCTCAGATATTGGATGAACCAAGACCTGTATTTGCCAATCAGACTCTTGGCTTCGTGAGTTAGCCGTTGGTGCATTCCTCTTTGAAGTATTCTTGTTATGTACATGAGGAATGCATCATGTGCCCGTCGGAAATGGGCTTTCTCACTCAGCTACAACTGTGGATAGCAGTCGTAAGACTTTAGCTCGTTCTCTTCATTGCCAACCAGCCTTTACAGATCAAGCTTGCATACCTGTATGTCCTAGCCAACATGTAGATGACGTAAGAGCTCATATAAAACGTCTTGGTCTTCTCAAGTTTGACCAACTGCTCGTGGAGACTATTGCTTATCATGCGAGACTAGTTGAACATTTTTACCCCCTCAGTGATGTCCTTGATAAAATAGTACATCCAAGTCTCTAAAGGCGTGCCCTGAGGGTTGCCAACTATTTTGTTCAGCAGGACAATGATATCTCCATAATCCTCTTTGAAGTCTGTGCGCAACAGCTTTTTAGGCATCTTCTTGGCAGAAGCTCTTGGTTTCTCCAGCCATGACTTATTAATATTGGCGGCACAGAGGTCAAGCTTTTCATCGTATAATTTCTTCGCATCCTCCTTATTTTTGTAAGCAGTCTTGTGATATGTGGGGATGCCGAAGGCTTCTTGAATGTCAACTCTCCAAGGTGTGCCAGTATCCTTTGTCAGGCGCAACAATTTGCCTGTCTTGTGCATTATAGTGAAGGGCGCATTCTACTATCAATTCAACACATTCAACTACAGGTGGGAATCTGGCAGCTTGAACAATTCCATTCCTCATCATTCTTTTGGCGGTAGGTGTCGGCAAGAATCCATCGTGCACGTACATCCTTCTTTTGAATTCCTTGAGGTCGATGTGTCCAAGGTTGGTGTCCGTAATATTCTTCTATTTTGAATTGATTTTGGACTCCGACTGCAGCCCCTTACTAGCAAACTTCATCTGTGCTTGTTTGGACGGCTCTCCTCGGGCGGTCATCAACCTTCGAGAGTATCCTCTGGCTGTGAATCACTTCCAACTTCTGAAAATTTGATCAAAGAGGTGCGCCAATCTGCTGAGAAGTGCAACTTTCAGCCAAGAAATAATTTATTTCTTCCTAAAAATCACGTCCCAACTTAAAATTACCTCCTTCACTGAGGAAGATCAACGTTACGCTCACTATTTCTTCTTTCAAAAATTATTTCTTGCAGATTTGAGAGAGATAACTTCTTCTCAATCGAATTTGTGAAAAATGAGTTGCTGAAACTCATTATATGGCTGAGAAGTGCGATTTTCCATAGTAACTGCTTTCTTTTTTCTTGAGTTCTATCAATTTTAGAAATGTTTTGTTCTCCTCGTTTAGCAATTTTCTAATTCTTTTTGAAATCCTTAAGTCAAGTTGTTAATTTCATTCTGGTGCCACCTCTGTCCGAAATCCTTAGATTTTCTTTCTTTTTTTAAAATTTTGCCTAAGTGTTGAACACTTAAATCGTTGGAAAATATTAAATTAATCATTAAAATTAATTTTCCAATCCTTTTAATCCTCGAATCATGGCAAAATTCAATTTCGTCTAAGGCAAATTAATTATTCCTCCAAGTAATTTCCCATTTTCTCCAGACATCAAATATTTTAATAAACATTCCCTAAGTGTTGGAAAATAATTAAAATATCCAAGTATTAAATTTCCAACCCGTTTAATATTTCCAACCCATTAAAATATTGATACTTGGCCAAATTTGTTTATCCATGGCTAAATATTTAATTTTCCAATTATCTGTCTTGCCAAGACGTGCTTCATGATTTCTCTACCAATTTTTTACTTGCTGGGCGGACTCCAGGCTTCTCTAGACATCCATACGTAGTCAAAAGTTCCATTTTCTCACTCCTCATGGGTTGGGTGAACTTGGAGATTTCTCTGCCATTTTGTAATTTTCTTCATGCCTTAGGAATTTCTTCAAGCTGAGAGGGGCGACTTCATGTTTGTCTTGCCATTCATTCCTCCTTCCGTGCCTTAGGACTTCATTCCGTCATGCCGAGGAGTGAATTTCATGCTAGCTTGATCTCTTCTCTTTCTAGGCATATTCTTTTTTTTTTTACTATCCATGCCTTAGAAAAATTTCCTCTCCCAAAGTTGGGTGTTCTTCATGCTCTCCCTGTCATGGGCGTACTTGGCATCTTACTTGTCCAAGAGCAGACTTCATGTCTTGTCTTGCCATTCACTTGGCTTGGGTGGACTTTGAAGAAGGCTTGCCATTTTTGCGGACTTCATGTTACTCTTTCCAAGGGCGGACTTGGAGGCTCTCCTTGACATGGGTGCACTTTAGCTTTGACTTGTCCAAGGGCGGGCTTGATACCCTCTCAAGACATGGCAGACTTGAGGCTCTCCCTTGCCATGGGCGGACTTGGAGGTTCTTCTCGCCATCCACCTCTCTCTCTCTAGGGCGGACTTCATGTCTCCTCTTCCAAAGACGGACTTGGAGGCTTCTCCTTCCAAGGGCAGACTTGGCACTTGCTCATTCCATTTACCTCTATCTCTAGGGCGGACTTGGAGGCTTGCCAAGACATGGCGGACTTGGCACTTCATCAAGCCATAGGCGGACTTGGAGGCTTTCCTTGCCTATGGCGGACTTGGAGGCTTGCCTTTCCAAGACATGGCGGACTTCACTCTTGGCCTACTAGTCCCTGTCTTTGGCTTGCCAAAGGCAAGGGCAGACTTCATGCTTGGCTTGCCATTCCTTCTCATGGGCGAATTTCTTAGACTTAGCCATTTTTGCCAATTTTCTTACCATTTACCTTGATTTTCATGTTGATTTCTGGAGGCATGTTGACTTCATGTTCAGCAAGACCTTAAAATAGAAACTTTCTAAAAATAGAAAAAAGCAAAAAACATCCCTAAAAAATAGGAACTCCAGAATGGCCTAAAAATGCCAAAAAGCAAAAAAGCAGAAACCCTAAAAAATAGGAAGTATCAGAAATGACCGAAAGCACAGGCGATCCTCGTCTTCTAGACCTTCCGAGCCCTTCCATGACATTTAGGCACACAAACGGGTTCAAAATCCTAATTTGGTTGGAGTGACTCTCAAAAAACAACTCAAATTCCTGAACTCCAAAATGGCAACATAGAGGGCGAAACCAAAAACTTGGGGGTCCCCATTTGCAATGGGGCGATGTGTGAAATAGGTCACAACATGACGGAAGTCATCTCAAATCATGGCAATTCTTAAATGAGTGATGACATATCAATATTCCAAGAGGTGCATGTACACAATGTATCAATATTAGAAGAATCCCACTTCTCTTGGAGACCCTTCCATTTAGCCATAGAGGAGTCCACTATAGGGTATTCCACAAAATCCACTTCATAGTTTGCCAGGAAAACTGCAATACCATTGGTTTCCTGAAAGCAAAGGTTGAAAGTGTATTCTTCTAGAGCATCAAGGAGAGGCCAAGCTTGACAAAGAATGTTTACAAGTTTCCAGTTCTGAGACTTTTTGTTTTGGATGGCATGAAAGATGAGCATTGAATTGACTTCAATCTGAATGGTTTTTATGCTGCTTTGAATTGCCAATTGGAGACCTAAGACCAACACTTGAGCCCCAACTTCATTGTTAGTGCCATGATCAAGTTTGTTTGAAGCCGCTTTAACCAACCTGTGGAGGAGTCTCTAATGAGTCAATGACACATCTTGCCCCGGAAATGCCTAGATTCCCACTTGAATCACCATCAAAATTCAATTTAAGAGAGCCAGTAGGCAGAGGATTCCAAATGGCTGTATTTTTCGAGATTGAATGGGAATGATTTCCTGGTGGTCTATGAACTGGCAAAAGCTTAAGCTGCAGCCAGTATTTTGTAAGATTCCCCTCCAGTTTTTCCCAAACTTCTTATTTTCCCAAAGGCAATTCGTCAAACAATTGGCATTCGCATATAACTGTAATATTTGTTTAGTGCAGATTGGTATACTCTTGGTTTTGCAGTCCTCTATATATCATACACAACAATTTGGAATCTACAGACAAGATAGCTTCACTCATACTTCAGGCATCAAATATTAAAACCATATATCAGCAAATGTAAACTTCCAGACATTCATTCATGGCACTGGAAATTATTACAATGACCACAGGTGAAGTAAAATGTTTATATTATTTCCAACCAGACAAGAGAATAATTTCTGACTGTTCAGATAATAGTCAGCCACTATCGATGCAGATGTAGATTTTATTAATATTCTCTAAAATTCAATCACCCTCCACTCCGAGTGCGGCGGCTGAAGAATGATACGTATCAACTATGAAAGGAGGCAATAAAGTTTGGATTCTTTGACTTGATGCCTTTGAATGGCAGCTTACTCAAATACCTTCACACTCCTGTAAGATTAGCTGGCTGAAGTAATCTTTCCTAGGGTTCCACAAACCACTCCAAAGTAGAATCTCACCCTTCCCTTATAGCAACGATTCATCAAATGCTTATGGCTGTGTAATTTGCAGTTCCCCAAATAGCTTGGATGGCCAATAATACCGAACCAATACCGAACCAATATCTTACCCATGTCACTTGATATTCCTAGAGGTGGTGGAATAATTGACATTATGTTTGGCTAGTAATTGATCCGGGGGATATTTTCAGTGGAAATTGAAGTGTCTCCAAATCTCTAGATTTCTGCACAATAAGAAAGATCTCGGCGTCTTGATTCCAACGCAACTTGAACGGAGTCAAACGGAGCTATGGGGTGCAAGTTATGGCCAGTCAAACCTTGGGTCAAACTGGCATTAGAGGGCATCCAGAAAGTGAAAAAAATGATTGTCTTGGAAATTGACGGAAGTGGCATCAAATCAAAGGGCACGTCGAGATGATTCCGACAACATTCGTTTCGTCCAAATCCGACATCGTACGCTCGAGATATGGGCAGTCAAAGTTGGGTTGACTTTGCACGACACCAGCACGACACAGTCAGCATGGTACAGCGCACAGTTAGCGGCATGAGCCAATCACAGGATGACACGTGGCATCTGTATGCCACATCATCATCATACACGTCGACAACCCAGTCAGCTTCTGCCACGTCATCCTCCACTACGTCATCACTTCTAGCGAATCGGGTTTTGCCACGTGGCACCTCCTCGGCATGCCACGTGGCCTCTCAATCTTTCCCGGCGGGTGTAAAATCTGTTATTTGTCAAAAAAAGTAAGGTGGAGGATTTGATCCCCCGATCACTCGCCTACGAAAATTCCGCCCAGCCGTTGCACCATACCACCGGCGCTTAACTATGTATAGAAACGGGTTGATTTTGTTATGTGCCGGACGTAAATTTGCTATTACAAGCCAGCGGCCAAGGTTGAACCCCCGACCGCCGGCTTACCAAAATACTAAGCCACCAACATGCCATCGTATGCGTTGGCCATTATAACGGCAGTGGTTGTTTTTATTGATTAGTTAGGCCCGATGCTTAACTTAATAACCTTAAAAGGTTATATTTAAGTTTTAAAAAAATACAAAACCCCTAAAATTGTTATAAAACAAAACCATGTAAGCCCAAAAAATAATATATATTAAAGGGCCTAACTTATCAAAAAGAGATACATGAGATTTTTAGATTGTATAGCCTAAAATTATAAAGGCTAATAGATTATTCATGGTTTTTTTTTTTATAGATTTATCTATGTAATTAGGGGATTTTGGGAGATATTGTGAATCAATTGGTTAAAGGCCAATCTGGGTAAATTTGATGTATAAAAGGGGTGTAAGGGTGAGAGTTGAGTTAAGAGAATTTTCAAGTGAAACAGGGGACAGGTGATTCGAGAGGAGTTCTAAGGAGATCATTTTGAAGCCATTTTGTACGTCGGAGCAGTGTTATGCTGCTGAAGTGATGGTCTTGGTGCATCATTGTAATTGATTCTAGAGATTAATCAGATCGGTCGTACTCTATTGGAGCCGACTCGGAGACGTAGTCACGTTTGTGGCAAACTTCGTAATCAAACTCTGTTTGCACCTTCTATCTTCTTTTCTCTCAATTCTATTTCTCATCTTAAGTTTTGATGCATAACTTCATTAATGTATGCATGAATTAAAATTCCGCAAAGTTGTGTTTTTAATTAAGCATTCAATCTGCAATTTAGTCTAGATCCTATTCAGATCAGTAATAGATGGCAGTATATTACCAATAGCATCCACTCCTTTAGAGGAATTTGCCCATCTCTTTCCTAGGCCGTGATACATTCCATCTTGCACTTGTAAGTCTTTCGGTGGCTTCACTAATATACTGAAGTTTAATTTAAACTCCTATAGTAGATGCCACCTGTGGCGTAAGATTCCAAGGTGGTGGCGCTGCAGAAAACATAGTTACAATGCTTGAGTATTATATGTTGTTCTCCTTATTGCCTTGTGATCACTCTAGTAAGCTGCAGCACCTTTGAACTTGTATAGCAATGAGAAATAATTCACTAAACCTTAAAAGGAGATTTCACCAAGCAGACAACTTGTTGAATATAATAATGAGGTATTCCTTACTCACAATTTGGAATAAACCATATATTAATCTTTCTAATTGCTCCCACAACAACTCCGAAGTCACCTCTGCCAAACATCCAATAATTTCCTCAAACCTTGAATATCGTGAAAATTCTTCAAAATCTGAATTTAACTCAAACCCCTGAAATTTGTCTTTGCACAAAGACTTCACAAATTTCCACAAATGATCAATTGTCCATTGAAACCCATTGTGAATCCTGAATGAATCCGCCAATTGATGGAATTGACTTTTCGTTCAATCCACCTTGAAACTTGAGGGTTTTCGTCCTCAAGCTCCTGAAAGCTAAGCTCTCCAAAATACTCAATAATAATTTTCTTAAAAATATCAATGAATTCCTTTTTTCCACCTTTTATAGTCCACCACCTTTTAATATTTTATTATTAAATATTTTGCTCCACTAAAGTAACTTTTTTAATATTTTCTCCATCCATTTAATAAAGTCACTTTAATAAATAAATAAATAATTAAATATAAATGTCCAAAATATTATTTCAGTTGATTAATATTCAATTAATTAAATTAAGCTCCGCGGTGGCTACTCAAAAATCGGGAACATTACAATCCTCCCTTCTTGAAGATTGCTTGTCCCCAAGCAATCTGTACCTGTAAACCATGGCCAATTACCGAGATCCCATATCAATCTTATGAATGCTCCACCACGAATTTGCTGCTCCACTTTGATACAACAAAAATCTGCAATTCTTTCTTTCTGCATTACCCTGTGAAGCAACCTAACAGTCATGCAAATCCCTAGATCCGAAGCCTTAAAAGCATCATCACTCAAACTCCAAGTGCTGAAGTAACAATTCCGTGCACACAATCCCAAGTAATCAGCTATAGTCATCAAGGCCAAATCTGAAAATTTTACGCTCAGCATGATTGGACAACCACCATACATCCATGTGTGAGATGAAAAGCCATACCTCTTGTATTAGCATCATCGTGCTCTAATGACCGCTCCTCATGTTCATTGTCTGTGCTAGTATCTACAACCTCCTCATCAATATCGAAGGTGACCTCTATGTAATGTGCTTTGCCTTTCCCAGACACCTATGACCGGGTTCCCCTGGTTCCTTGCAAGTGAAACATAATTTCTTCCTACGCAATTCATTCCTTGTTTCAAAATCCATCTTAAGCATAGGCTTAGGCTGGTTGAGAGTTCTCCCATCTGGTTTGTGTTCCAGTTCATTATCCTTGAAACTCTTCTTTTGGGGCTGATGTGTAGGATTTGTAGTCTCAAGATCAAGCGCTATCTGGATAGCATCTTGTAGAGTACTAGGCTTGAAAGCCTTCACCAAACCTCTCAAATTATGATTCAAGCCCTCTGTGAACAGCGTTCATATGATTGGACCAACTTCAACAAATGATCATCACTCAGTTATAACAACGCCATTCAAGTAATTTTAATCTATTCTTTTCAATTACATGCCAATTGTTTGACAAAATGTCAATATTCAGAATGTTGGATAATTGTATCTGGATTTGCTTCTAGAATGTTTTCTAATGCTTATTATTCATATATTATTATATTGTAATACTAGATGGTTTACCACTAGTAGTTCTATCTATTTAAATATTGAAGATCTTGGATGGTTGAATTGTGAGATCCTTTTTTTCATTGTAATAGATCCTAGTTGGTTAATCCGTTGGATCCATCTTTCATTTTTAGTATATTCCACACCTTGCAAGGCTTGTATTGTAATTGGGTGAATTAGTATGCTATTTTGATATTGATGCAATTCCTCTTGTATTTAGCCAATTTGGTTTGATTGGAATTTGCATTCACTTTTAGCCAGTTTGGCTTGGGCAATTCAGTCACCAACATTTTTCATGTAATTCTTCTATATTCATTCTAATTTCCCTATGCTCTCACCTTGCCCACATTAGGAACTGGGTGATCAAAAAGAGTTAAAATTACAATGATTGCAAATTTTCTTATACATTTGAGTTAATGCCTTGCGCGGGCGGGGGGGGGGGTGGCGGGGGGGGGGTTATTATAGTGGTATTAGAGTTGGTGGTCTTGCTCGACCGTTTTTTAGAGCTAATTCTTTGCATGCAGAGTTATTTATCCCATAGTTGAAAAAAGCGGACTCGACAATAACTCGGCAGGCCCAAACATTTTAAAAACTTAGGACTCAGCAAAAATTTGGGGAAAAATTCGACAAATTTATCGAACATTTGAAAATACACAATTTTTTAAAATATTTTTCAAAAACACACATATATTGAATTTGTAGAACATATTACTGATTTCCATCATATATAAATCAAAATTTGAGTTCAATTTATATCATAGACCACAAAAACAAGTACAACCTCTGAATACATATTAATTTCAAGTTTTGGTATCAATGAAAACTATAAATCATAAATTTTGTCTACAACTAAAGCTCAAAAAAGTTTGTTTCCGCTATGTGGGTGTTGCTAAAGTAGATGGTACAACTGCAGTATCCTCACCTCATCCATAGTGATAGGATCAAGTTGTGTATGTGAGGAAACCACCTCTACTAATTTACCAACCTCACCTTTTGCCTCCTCATATGTTGCCACTTTTGCTTCCCATTCAACTGCCTCCCTTTCCAATCAACTAAGTCATCATCCGTAAAGAATGGATCCACATCAACATCATTAGGCTCACCAATCCAATCTAAATATGGATCAATGTCATCAAGGTCAAGTGCTTCATGTGAACTTTGCTCTTGTACCCTCTTTTGATGCAACCAAAGGTTGTACTGCACATAGACAAGGTCATTCAAGCGCTTTTGAGTCAGCCTATTGCGCTTCTTTGTATGAACAATGGCCTCAAAAACACTCATGTTAGACTCACAACTAGAAGCACTACAAGGCTGAGATAAAATGCAGATGAAAAACTTTTGAAGATTAGGTGTTGTGGCACCATAATCTTCCCACCACAAATCTACAATGATAACAATTGCCATTTATAACTTAGTAAGGATTTTAATGAACTTAAAAATTTAAAATAATTGGTAAAATAAAATTAAACATATGTTTTTCTTACCTGGCTGTAGAGTGTCTCTCCTACGAATTCCAAAATTTGAAGAAAACAATGCCCATTCGGCCTTCTTATAACTCTGTAACTCATCAAGTATGAGGTCTCAAAGGTTCTTATCATCAACCAATCCCTCAAAAATAACTATTCATATCTTTTTATAGTTACAAGCTGCAAGCTATATAAGATACATTGCAAATGATATAGGGATTATTATGTATGCATTATGCTCAAGGATAATATAATACACCTGTTCGGATCTAAAAAGAGTTTTCAACAAATCATCTTGTTGGGTGAATATTTTGTAATTCCTTTACAAATTACAAAATAGTGATTTCAGCCACAGCTATGATGAGAATGTTCTCTCCTCTCAGAAAGGGGAGGCTCCCTTCTTATTGCTTATTGGAACTAAAAGTATTTGCACTAGCTTTAATCATGTGGGGTGTGTTACATTCGCCATTTTCTCTTCTTTCAGAAAATACATTTACAATGTTCCACGGTAATATTCTGCAATGCGTAGAACCTCTAAATATCTACCTAAGCAGTAATCACCAATATTCTTGATTAAATGTAAGTGTAATCAAAAAGTACCGGTACAACTAGATTAATAGTAACCGAAAGGCACACAAAAGCATAAAGTCTTCTTGCTGTCCTCTATGATAGTTTTCAAAGTAACAAATGATGCACGTTATAGCACAAAGTCTATCAACCCACTTCACCAATAGATGTTCAAACAAAGTGAATAACTCCAAGCTCAAAGTCTTGATAATCTTCACCAAGAAATACTTATATCACACAATTTCAAGTATTCAATATAACTCAAAGTTTATATATTCTATCTTGAACGTCTTTCCAACCATAAGAAAGAATTACCACTTATCCAATTAACAATAAGAGAAATCAGCAAGAACGAAATAAGAACATTCTCACTCATACAAACTTGATTCAAAACAAAGGTTGAAATCAAAATTCGCCTCCTTTTATTAACTGAATTTGATCTTGCAATCTGAACACAAGGTTTCAAAGTTGAGTCACAATCTGGGCAGCACTTCGTAGCACAAGATTAAAAGGTACCAATTACAAATGATCTCTCATATTTATAGAGGAGAGCAAAAGAGCTAATCTAGGAAATAAATAACTACTTTGACTTATTCAACATTGGAGTCCAAAATTATTGGAGGACTTCTCTGTTTTTTACATGTATTTACAATTCTGAAAAAGACATTTAAATTGTCTTGAACTAATTACAAAAAGCATGAAAGATACTAAAAGCTAAACTAAGGCAGGATCAGCCTTCTCCAACATCTTTCATTAGAAAGTCATCATACTTCTTCATGATGGCATGAACCTCATCTTCATCCGGGCCTGAAGTATGTTTGGCAATGGTGAGGAATCTTAGGATCGACTCCTTCAGTGTATCATGAGCTTCATCATGCCTTCCTAAAAACACTCTTAAGTTGTCCAAGGTCAATTGAATGTCTAGCAACTTATCCATTGAAGCCACTGAAAAGGCTTGATCTTCAAATTCCTTTTGAATCATGCTAGTGAATTCTTGGACAACTGTCTTTGAGGAGAGAACCTTATCATTATCATCTCACAACTTACAAGGGAGTTCAACTCTATTGATAAGGTTTAAATTGCTATCTTGTCCAACCTCCTGAGCACTTTGCAAATCATCAATCAAATCATTGAGGACATTTACTTTATGTATCATAGTCTCCCTCACTTCCACATACATATCTTTATTTGGAATGATTTCAGCTTCCACCAACATATCTAGTTTGAGCTCCTTTATTTTCACCCAATCCTTCAAAAAAAATTCCATCTCTTCTTTTTGATAAACAAAAGCAACAGTAGCTTCATCCAACTCTGATTTTATGGCCTCCATCCTTTTCATTTTCTTCATTGAAGATACCAAGAGTTCAGAACCTTGTGCAATCATCCAGTCCAAAAATTCTCCAACCACTTTGCCTCTAGTGTGTACCTTCTCCACCTTCTGGATCACAGGATCTTCAATACTAACAACCACTAGTTCAACTGACTCACAAGACTAAGTAATCTTCCACAATACAGCTGTCAGTTGTTCATTCTTAGCTTTGTACTAATCCTTCACCTTCTTAACTCCATCAAACTTCTCAATAAGAGTGTTCAGTGTTGATTCGGCATTTGCCTTTGCTGTCTCATGTGTGATATTTCTCAATTCAACTCTTGTTACAGTATAGTCTAAGATATCAACCTGTTCTTGTGTTTTGTCTGGAGGAGGTTGTGCCACTTCCACATATCTATTGCCCTCTTTGTCAAACAAGAGCCTTGAGAGAGTCTTCGCCTTTTTCTTGGTTCTGGTTTTTGCCAGTGCAAGTTGTGCGAAATCAAACTCATCTAGGGAGATGGCTTCTTTTCTCCTCTTTGGTGTCTGTGACGACAGCCAAGGTGGGAGTGGTGAGGTCTCCCCTGGATTTGCAGCCATTGTTTGAGATGTAGCTGCTACACTCACAAAAGTAGTGGCTATGATTGGGGGAGTGTCAGTTAAAACAACACCAGGAATTTCAACACTCGACACTTGAATTGACTTAGTCATGAATCGCTCTAAGTCAGAATGAGATGCAATGTCAAAAGACGGAGAAGATAAGCTTGGCAATGACATTGGAGATCCTATCACATTATCCAAACCATGTTTGGGACTCTCAAAAATAGTCCCTGAGGGGTTTGAATGTATAGATTGAATTGACACAGATGGGGGAATATTAGCAATGAGTGCATGAGTGGCTGCGGCAGAAGGCAAAGATTGACTAGCTATCATAGCAGGAATATCAGGAATGGGTGAAGTCATAGGAGGCGGAGTAGAAGCAATAGTGACAATGGGGGAAGAAGAGACAGGTGGTTCTTCTGAAATGTTCTCATGAGGAGACATTGCTGATTCCACATTGCATTCTTCCTCTTCTTGCTTCTCTTCTTGCACGGACTCCTCATGTTCTTCAGTAGAAGGCCCTTCCGTGGTTGTTTTGCCTTTCTTGCTACCACCCTTGATCACAAATTCAATTTTGGGTTTCGATGGCTTGCTTGAACTTGGAGCATCGCTCTTGTTCTTTGTCCTCAACTTTGACTTCCTACCAACAGGATATTGTGTTTCTTCCTCCAACCCAGTAAGAAATTGTTTCAATTGAGTTCCTCTTTCTAATAACTAGACATTGGTGTTAGAAAGAATAGGCTCAAATGTCTCTTGAATTGAGGTTACCTCTTTTTGAGACCATTGAATAAGAGGAAGAGGATATCTTGCAATGTTTTTCTGTTCATAGGTTGGATCTAAGATGTCTCCATAATCCTCCATGCCCTCAGGAATGTTCGCCAAATCTAGCACTTCAATTTGCTTCAAGGTGAGCCTACAATAGTCCATCTTTTTGATTTTCTCATCTGTCCTGATATCAGCCCATATGTCTTCAATCCGATGCACATGTGAATAGGCTTTCTTGATTCGATCCTTCATACCTCGGTAATCAAAATCAAGTCTCCTCTTGTACATTTTCAATGTTACCCACTACATTTTTGACTCAATAGCTTTAGCTTTTGGAGAAGTTTGAATAGAATATCTATCGATTATCAATGGGAACTTGAAACCCAACTCATGGGATTCCATTTGCTTGCTATATACTGCAATGATTTGTTTGCACAATTCCATCAAGATAATCTTGTCATTGGGATAGTGTGGAAGCATGTAATGATACCCAATAAAGCAACCAACCCTTTGATATGTAAAGGTAGGAAATTGCAGATACATACATCCATATTTGTTCACAACCTTCCATGCCTCATTTGATACTCTTTTCCTCTCAAGCTATGGATCCAATGCACACATGAACAGACCAAAGAAGGCATCATTCACCCTTTGGAAATGGTGAATCCTTCCATTCAGAGTTATTTGTGAGAAGTAGTTATACACTTGAGTCACCCTTTTGTTCCCCTTTGTTGACAAACCCAGAAGATTTCTTGAGGCTGCCACGGTATATACCAAGTACGAAGTCATATAGAACTTCTGTGTCGTGAGCACCTTGGTCAATTGCTCGTCAATGGCATTGCTGATTTCTTCACCCCAAAAGATCTGTTGTCTCCTTTTCAAAATAATTTTGATGTAGAGATACATGTAGTTCTCAAAATTAGATGAGATAGGTTACCCCTACACTCTATTGAGAAGAGTGATAAGACCGTTCACCTCCTCAATGAAATCATTGCGAGGGAAACTCTTGGTCCACCTAGAGATTCCTGGCCGAGGTGTCTTCAACCATTTGTTATTAATTACCCACTCAGCAGTGTCTGGGTCCTTATCATACTCTTGTTGTGTATACTCCCTGGTGAAATCTATGTAGGAAGCAATTTTAGGACATATGAAAGCCTTATCAAGGAATTCTACATCTAGTCTCATGACTATGTTGCCATTGACATCTCTAACACTTTTGTCATTCCTGTTATAATGTGATGCCACCTGAAGAATGAATTTTGGATTCTAAACAGCTACAGGGAATGCTGCTACCATATGAATATTACTCTTAACAATTCGTCTCATGCCATCACTTAATGGCTGCGTCCTTGTTCTATCCAAAAATTCGAACATGTCCACATGCTCGATTTCCATGTCCTTAATATCATCAACATTTGATGAAACCACTGTAGCCGGAAACACACCTTGATACTTGTATTTCATGGCTTTTCCTTTGCTAGGAGAAGGATCCGTCATTGGCAAGATACAGACAACTAATTATGCCTATGTAGGAATGCAGATGTAAAGATCTCAAAGTACGTGCACATGAAACTACATGACAAATTTTAGCATATTTGCAGCATTAGAAAAAATTGCATATTGAAAATTGCAACAAGGGGAAAAATCAGAGCGATTGCGCGTGTACTAGGGCTTGAGTGCGATGGGTGTGAAAAAAGGAGCGCAAGCGGTCAAACTTAGCAAAAAGGGAAAATTTCTTAGAGTTAAAGAAATTTTGCAAAAATGTGTTAGGTTGCTGAAAATCAGAGCCTATGTAGGTGAAAATGAAAGCTTTGATGTTCGGGTGCTGAAAAATAGCGATACTACAGGAGAAAATGGATGTTTGCAAAAAATTGCAAAGTCGTTAAAATTTAGCGACTATGCAAGTATAAGTTTGTTTTGTTTGTTGCAAAGTCAGAGAAAAAGTCCGACCTTGCAACTGGCGAAGGATACTTTGTTCATGCAAAGTCGCTGAAAAATCCCAACTCTACAAAATTGGGTAGAACATTGTTCAAAGTTTGATGTTGGTTGGGGATTTTTACCGACTCTACATCATTTGTTTGCACTTTGTGCATAATCGGAGAAAAACCCCGATTATACAATTTTGACTTGGAAGTTTACATTATGCATGAGCGGAGAAATTTGACGCTAGATTGTTTTGCATGAACTATTTACTTATGCTAACTCGGATAAAAATGTCGACATCACATGGAGCATGAAACATGGCCGCAACTTACATGTAAAAGCGGAAAAAAATGCCGGTGTTGCATGAATGGGGATGGGCAAGTGCTCATCGGTTTTATGTTTGGTCGAGGAAAAACCTTGCCGCTGCAAAAAGGAAACTCGATTATGTTAATGTAGGGTCGGGGAAAAACCCCGATTGAACATATGGGTAAAACATGAGTTTATAATATTTAGGCGAGGTTTTCCCCGCAATTTCAAAGAGAGGATCATAGAACTCATTGCAACATTGGTAAAATGCCTTCATCGCTCGGTCAGACTTTTTCACTGATTGAACGATATCAAAGTGCTAAGGTTCATGAATGGCCGACAAAAAATTCCCAACCTTGTATGAAACTTAAAATCAAGAAGACATAAGCGGTAAAAATATGTGATTATACGGGTTAGGGCCCAAGTAGTCTTTGTTTGAAATGGGAATTGATTTGGACGTTTTTAAGTATCGGTGAAAATCAGAAATTCTTGTGCATGTAAAGTTAAGACGACCTTGAATCGACAAGAGTAACAAGTTTGCAAGGTCGTTTCACAAAATAAACACAAAACCAGAAAAACCTAGGACGAGATGAGGTAGATAGCTAGAGTTTTCACTAAACAACAGATTTATACAATGCAAAAAATAAAAAACAAGGGATGCAACTGCATATTAAAGAAACCCTAAAAATTAACTATAAACGAACGAAAAGAGCATATCAAATTTAAAATGCAAAAACCCTAAAGGAAAACAAAGGTTAATACAACACACTTGAGAAGAAGAACAATGGAAAAACTCAGACAAACCCTAGCGGAATTGAGCAATGACAAATTCGCTTGAATCACAAACAAACGAACTCACGTGCTTCAGATGAACACACAGTGGATGGAGGAGGACGAACAACACATAAAATGAGGAAAAGAATGAATTAAACCGATTTAAAAGCCATTAAAACCCCTCATAAATGCACTTGTGTGAAGTTCTAATTGCAGGAGTGGGGATTTTTAACGCCTTTGCAATTGAAAGTTCGGTGGGTAACTTGCAAGGACATTGAAAAACAGCGACCATGCAACCTTTTCAATTTTGCAACTTTGACTTGCAGGGTCGCTAAAATTCAGCAACCTTGCAAGTATAACTTTTTTTTTCTAATTCCCACAAACTGAATTTTCTCAACTTGCACCAAAAGGCGAATATCGACAAAACGATGAAAGTTAACGCTCAAAAGGACTTTCCGAGGCTGGGGGTTCACGCACGAGAACCAATGCAATTTGCCTCGTTTTGTGTGTTTAGAGTGTGGGTTACGAAACAAACAAGTTTTGTAGGGATTATCCCACGAATTAAGCTCAGCTGAATTCGAGGATAACACATCTAATCACTTGGTAGACCAAGAGGAGGGCCCACTCTCTGGGAAGCCTGGTGATCATTTCCTGTTTTGTGTGTTAAATTGTGTTTTAAGTATTATTTGAATTATCTTTAAGTATTGTTCATTGTGTATTGTTTTACAACTGTTGCAGAAATACAGTTTATAGGAAATAGAATTACAAAATGCAAGTATGCAGATTGATTTCAAGATAGGCATACGGAGGTAATAATTTGCAGTTTACAACTTATATCAAATAAATACTTTTATAAGATATACATATAGAATAATTTCTGAACATTTTTATGATCATTTGAAGTGAGTAACATTAGATGTATTTGTGGAAAACTATTCCCATTCCTGTAGCAGAATTCTTCTTCTAGCAGGTTTAAAAGCAACACATAAATAGGATTTAGTTTTTATAATTTGTTTGTTAAGACAAAGTTGCATTTTAGTCTACTCAAATTACTACCTTCAGCCTTTGAGCAGACAACCGCTATTTACACCCCAAATTGACATAGGATCAAATTGAAACTAGGACTTGAGGATCAAACCATTAAAGTGAATTTATTATCTTCAGTTTTGTCCTGAGATAACCCCCAAAACAATTAAAAACAAAATGCTAACTCATTTTGACATTTTTCAATTTGTGAAGAAGAGAAAGAGAAAGAGCAGCAATGAGAAGAGAACAAAAATGGAAATAAGGCAATAGGGTATCAAATCCACATCATTTGAGGTGAGTTTACCATCCATGAGTAGTAATGAGAGTAGTGAGTGAAGAGGTTTTAATTTGAAATTCAACAAAGAAATAGAGGTCATAGAAGTATGACTGCCACTGGGGGTTCTTTTGGGAGTGAAAGTGTTGTAGGGACTGTGAGTTCAAGTAATTCATTTGAATTCCTTTCTCAATTCCTTAAACAATATGCAAAAGGCCGATTTAATCCCAAAAAACCTATCTTACAATTTGCAACATGCATAGCTAAAGACAAGAAAAAAATTGAGAGGGGAGTAGAGTATGGTTATGTCATTTGTGCAAGAAAGACTATAGGGGCAGCTATGCAAGAGTTTATTCTCATCTTTTGTAGGTAAGTGGACAATGGGTAAAAGGTTGTGAGAAAATGGCCCTAGTTGAGAAGGCCAAGGTAACTAGGTTGAATATGGAGGGGAACACAAGAAGTAAGAGAATTCCAATGGAGACTATGCAGCCTACCACGTCATTGCCAACCATAGGTGTTGGAAGTCAAAGGGCAGAGGGTTTTATTTCTACTAAGGGAAATAAAATAAATACTGCTATTGGAGAGTTGTTTAATGCACACTCATTAGAGGTGGCTGAGTCTTCCATTGTTAAATTTTTTATGCTCTTGCCATACCATTTCACATGATATGTTCTCTCGATTTCAAACAAATTTTCAAAGATGTAATAGCTATTGGTCCCTCATTTTCCCCACCTAGAGAACATAAGTTACCCACCACCTTCCTTGATAAAGAATATTCTAAGGTGAGTGTGTTGATGGAAGAAATGAAGCAAACTTGGATAAATGATAGTTGCTCCATCATCATGGATGGGTGGATCGATATCAAATATTGGCTACTCATCAATATCATTGTCATATGTTCAAGTTACTCTTATTTTCTTAGATCCATTGGTTGTTTAGAGAAGATGAATGATGCAAACTTCCAATTTACAAGTTTGAAGGATGCCATAGAAAAGATTGGAACCTATAATGTTGTACAAGTGGTGACCGATTTAGTCCGTGTATGTAAGTTAGTTGGCTTGATGGAGGGTGCTTACAAGCACATTTTCTAGACCACATGTGTTTATGAATTAAACAATGCATTGAAGGACATCGAGAAGATATTGGTGGTAGAAGCTAGATATGTACAAATGTTCATTTACAACTATCACACTTAACTTGCTTTGTTTAGGAATTTTTTGAGGAAGGAATTCCTCAAGCCCATGGATACTAGATATACCAACTACTTCATTTTATTAAAGAGGATGGTTGAGGTGTAGGAGTCTCTACAATTAATGGTGGTTAATTCATAGTGGGGTATCACAATTAAAGAAAGAAATGTGATACAAAAGATCCTTGAGGATGATTGATGGTCCATAATAGAAATTATTGGTTTTATTATTACATTTAAAAAATAGTAATTTATTAATGTTTCTAATTATTTTCATTCTTTGTAATAGCATTCTCTCTTTGTCATTTGAGTCTAAAATTCTTAATTTTTTTTTGAAATTTTAATTTTTGTAACTTATTTGCACTTGCATATATATTTGCTCCTTCATTGCACTTCTTGTGAAAGTCACAAGATATGTTGATATAGACTCTTCTAGCCTTGGACATATTTATGATACATTTGATAGTGTGCTTGTGGAAGTAAAGCGAACCATTCATAATAGGGATCCTACTTTGGGATTTATGAGGAGCATATTAGGCCCATTGTGACTTGGCAGTGGAACACTATGAACACCCCACATCATATGATAGCCTATGCTCTAAATTCCAAATGGTATGTATCTAGGCTTGGAAGAGTGCCTCTATCTCATGATGAAGAGGTGAAAGAAGGGCTTGTGAAGGCCCTTCGAAAAATGTATACTGATCAAGAATCTTCTATACTATGCACATAGTGGCTAGCCTTTGTCAATCTTCATAGTCCAACCTTAAACAAATCAAAGGTGAGGACAAATAGAGCTACATTAGCTCAAACCAACTTTATTGGATAGTGGATGTGGTATGGCAAGGATGCACCAGAGTTAAGGATACTTGCCACTTGCCTTCTTTCATAAGTTGCCAATTCTTCTATTGTAGAGAGGAATTGGTCCACATATAGCTTCATTCATTCAATTAAGAGGAAAAATGTTACCTCTAATCGATTAGATAAGTTGGGGTTGTGCACAGTGCCTTGTAGCTATAGGATCGACATACCCCTAAGTATCAGTAGAATTTAGCCTCACATTGAAATGTTGTCTTGAAGATGCGATATTGGTTGATCAAGAGGAGGCACATGAGGGATTAGTTGGGGTTCCATTGGATAAGGTAGCCCTTCATAGTGGTAATGACTCGGACTTGAACTTTAATTTTGATGCAGTCTTACTAAAGGCCAATGCTGATTAGGGACAACTATATATTTTCTATGTTTTTGTCATTTTGTAGTTGAAATTTGCAGCTTCGGGCATTTTGTTGTAATTCTTATAGAATATCTACACACTGACAATGAAAGCAATTTAATTTTATTAATTCATTTGTCAATTCTCATGTGAAATTTCAATTGAAGCCTAATGTTATGTATTAAGGTTCTATAATGTCTATGATGAATGCCTTATAAAGTTAATATATGAATATTTGGAATTTCCATATATTATAAAAAAAATCCTTTTTTTAAATAGCCGTCTCCTAAAAAATGGCCTAAAAAAGTCATCTTGGAAATGTGTCCCCTTGTCCCCTATCATCCCTATCTTGAAAACTTGGGGGAGCATGGACCAAGAATGGGAAGAGTTCATGGCTTCCCTTAGAAATGTATAGGGAAAATATCTTTAGTCTCAACAATTTTGAAAATTTGAGCATGCGAACTCTATGTCCAATGGAAATATTTTGCTGGGTTCATATTCTTTCCAAATTGTAGTGAATTCTTCACTAGAGGTGGCAATATTCTTTTGTCATTTTTCAAGCATGGTTGTGATGTTTTACAGCCTTAGAGGATCATGTTCTCATTCTGCAATTTTGAATTTTGTAAGCAAGAAGGATGTTTTACAGTTTGTAAATGCCAACACGCATGCATCATCCAATTCCGCTATGATATAGATGATCCAAGAACACGCGAAGCTATCCAATGTTGTTAGATGAAGTTCTGACAAAAGGTTTTTCCATTGGTCCATGTCATCTTGCAGGCTCGTCTTTATTGGCACCAATGAGGTATATATACATTGGATGTGGGGCCCACTGCTATCCTATGCTTCTGTATAGGCCAATGGAATTATAATCAAAGACCGATGGCACACTCCTAGAGAGTTTCAAAAACATTAAAGGCAATCTTCCAATGAATGTGCATGAGCTGGCTGATCTGCCAACATGTTCACATTCAACGGCCCATGGAATGCACGACCACTCCATAACAACTCCATGCTGCAATAGGCTTCAATGACCCAATTTTGATATTTGCAACTTGTTCACAGTCTCTCCATGGACTCCATTGCAAAATATCATCTTGGGAGGGGAATGATCTTTATGAAATTTGAAGCTGATCCGATAGGTACGTCTAACATTCATTCCTAGTGGCCCCCCCATCCTCTACAACAGACAGAGAAGTTTCACCTACTGAGGATAACCAGTGCAGTACTTTGCAGCAGAATCCGTCAAGTTCAGTACCTCCTCCCCCTTTTGCAGATCTCAACTATCAACAAGAAGATTCAATGCTGAATTTGTAGCAGAACAATTTCTTCTCTTTAGGCTTGAGTTCAAAGGTAGGATGTTATGGGGGCAAAATTCAAATGTAACTCGGTAATCTTACTATAAATATGGGCCTGCATGGCCTTTTGCAGTTAGAATTTTTTCTGTATGGATGAGGTATTGATGCTTATGTATTAAACTCCTCACTCTTTCATATCTAAATAGGGTAATTTCTGTATGTGTCTAGTCATAAACTATGTTGCACTTGCACCATATGTAATTGTTCAAACATTATCAAATATCAGAAGCACTAATATACTCTCAAAGTTCTGACTCATAATTGTGTGCATAAGCTCATTTGATGCATATGTGTGTTGTTTGCTTGGCTTCTGTTGACTATTATACTGTGAGTTGCAAAGCTCTGTCTTGGATATTGAAGGAACTCTATTCTGGCTTATGGCCTTTTAATTTTTGTTGCTCGCTTTCAACGCTCCTTCTTTTCAGTGTTCACCTCACACAGATTAGCTATAAGTTAAACTACATAAGGAGCTGGTCTTTTAATCTTGGAGATTGACTTGCTGCTCACGTTTCACATCAGCTAGTCTTTCCGTTGTTGTTGGTCCTGCACGACGTATCTATGCATTTGTCCCGAAAATGCATTTAGAATCATCAACTCTTCTAAAGCTGGGCAGTCAAGAGCAGGTTGAATATTTCTAGGAGAAGGAAACACAACAGAACTTGCTACCTTTACTTGTTGCTCACATTTCCAATCAGCTAGTCTTTCCATTGTTGTTGGTCCTGTGCAGTGTATCTACCCATTTGTCCTGAAAATACATTTAGAACCATCAATCCTTCTAAAGTTGGGCAGTCAAGAGCAGATTGAGTATTTCTAGGAATAGGAAACACAACAGAACTTGCTACCTTCAAAGCAGTCAGAGAATTTGTCCAACTCCCCACCAAGGGAGAGAAAGCCTTGCTATGATCTGGCAATAGAATATCTTTGACTACCATATTTGTTGGAATTTTGGGATGAGCGGATCTTTCTTGAGTGGATGCATGGGAGGAGCAGATATCCAGTCTAAAAGAATTTTCCCCTACCTCTGCAGTATGATGAAAGGATGGATCAATTTTTTTTCCTTGATATTTGGGCAATTGAACTTCTGATGGCCTTGCTTATGACAATGGAAGCTTTTCTTGGAAGGACTGTTTGCTTCAATTCTTTGTTTCTGTGTCCGGTCATCAGATTCCAATAGAATGTATTTCAGAAGCACTCTAGAGGCATCCACCATCACACAGATGTATGTGTAAACCCTGGACTTTCTATCCTTTGCATTATCATCCAATCAAAAGAAATCCTCTAATGAATTTCTGATTTTGGATAGGACTGATTATTCAGAAGGTAGTTATAGAGTCAAATCCACACAGGAACATGTTTGCTTTTGAAATTGAGGGGATCAAAATTGAGTTTCCTTTCCTGAATGAGCAATCTGATACAATCCATCATCCACAGACCTCCTTTCAGAATCTTTTATCTTTCTTCCTCACTTAAAGCACAGCACAATAAAAAATCCCTTAGAGCTTTTGGGAAGGAATTTTGAAAAGAAATCTGATTCCCAAGTTTCTTTGATGCATTGTTCTACTCCATGTGCTGGCCATGAGTCTACAAATTTGCCAATAACAGCAACAGATTGGAGATGGTTTTTGTTTGCTCTCAGCTCAGTGTCTTTGATTTTGAAGCAGTCTTTAGATCGGCAGAAGAAACAACTGGTTGCCATCAATTTATGCCCATTGGGACTGCATTTCCCCCAATGCTAGAGAAGTACTATTCAGATTTGCTTTGCCAGAATACAATTTTTTTCTACTTTTCCTCTTTGATCTCTAATTATCACCTGAAAAACCAGATCTTCTGCCTTTGCTCCTTGTTGTACCCTATCACCTAATCTGAATCCTCATATATGTCATCTCCCTTAAGATATATTAGTATTTTTGCACTAATGAAATTAACCACATTTTCACTTTGATTTCATACCATTTTGTTTTCTATAAACTGTTTTGTCAAGTGTTAAAAGGAGAATATGTGATGACCTTAAAATTGTTTGGCAGGAATTACCTGCCTTAATTTAAAATGAGCACCTTTTAAAGAAACAGAAGCATATCTATTTGTACAAATAATGATCAGTGAGCGTTGCTGGATTTTTCAAGGGATGAAACTTCTGCACCTGATTCTTTGTGGATTTTCCAGAGCATTAATTCTCACTGGAACCACACTGGGTGCATTGCAAAATCCAAAAGACACCCATTGCAGGGAATGCAATATCAAATATGTCGTAAGTTATTCTGCATATTACTTGGTGATGTGTTCATTTACATATATCAGTGTTGAATTGAGATTAATGGCTATATGAAGGCCTTTTATTAATAGCCATCTGAGATCTTGAAGAAGATATCATGCAGTTGAGTCATACAGATCTGCTCATAAAAAGAGGGTGCTGAATACATTCTGTATAACTGTTTTAATCATGGTTTTATCACTTTGTTTGAGCATTCATTCCCCAAGTTCATATGAATGCCATATTTGACAGATTGAGTTATTTAATGTGTTTCAGATACATCTGATCATTCTTAGAAATTGCTTGATGTTATCAATGGTTGTTAGAGTTGGCTATGAAGATACCCAAGATCTAGAGGCCAAATGGAAAGTACGAAGAGATCAATATGCAATGCTCAAGATTGCAATGGAATTGATTATCCAAGAATTCCTCCAAGATACAAATGAGAATCCCTTGGTTTTATAGTCAAGGTGAGACATAGGATTAGACAAGATCATGACAAGTGTCTTAATCCTATGACATGAGACAACTAATTTGACATAAAAGTAAAAAAGATAAGATCTATAGATGACAACTAAGTCTTCTAGAAATAATCTTAGGACCTAAGTAAACAAGTGGATATGTCCCCTAAGTCCCTAGTAAGTGAATTAACTAGGTACGAGACATTTATTCACACCAACACCCCCCTTAAGTGCAACTTAGGGAGTAGATTATTATGCAAATGATGCAAAGATGCAAGGATGGGTCCTGACTATGAGGCCATGTTAGGTACCCATGTACAAATGCAAATGTAATCTCTCACAAACAAAGAAAATGAGAAAACCCAGTGGGACAAAACTCCTCCCCAAAAGAGAGATGAAATACAAAAATATCTCACTAAAGAATGAGAAAGCCAAAACCCCATACGAGGAAAAAGAACCCCCCATAAGAGAGAAGAAGAAGAGAGACCATGCAACCCCCCCTCAGTGGTGAGTCTCCTGCAATGGTAGAAGATCCACATTGAATGCTGAAGATGATCCAATCTCATCGAACAACGTTCCTCCCCTTAGGAAGAAACAAAACCAAGAATGTATGCAGGATGTCTTCCCATTCCTAAAAGGAAGATGTGGGAAGAAGAATATGTGATGTCTTTTAACTAAACTCAAGTGTCTCCATGTCAATGCCAAAAGTTGACACACTCTAAACAGGCGTTCTAGGCCACACAACTGAAGATGTCAATCCAGAATCTTTTAGAGATGGATATAGAACACACTCCAAAGACATAGATGCCTCCTCTAAAGACAAAGAAGCCTCCTCCAAATGTTGTCCAAAAGTATCCACACTTACGTCAAACTGTGAAGAATGATCATGTAGAGAATGAACAAAAGGGTTAGAGTATTTCCTTGCAACAAGTGAAGAAGAATCATCTTCATCAAGGAGAAGATGTATGCAATCAATGGTGTCTCCCAAATCTGCAATGTTTGACTCAACAAACAACCCATCAATGTCTATCAAGTATGCATCTGAAGTAGATGTAGCTGGAAGACAATGAAGATCCTACTGCACTGAATCACAAGAAGCCATATCAGTAGCAACACAAGCATCATCAAATACAACGGTAGATGGAGGAGATGAAATGCAAGGCTCAAGAATGGGATATGATGTGAGAACACCCAAGTTTAAGTAGTCAAAAGTCTCCTCAAAGTCATGGTTAACACTAAAAGTGTGATCAACAACCAAAGGAACAATGTCATCATTAGAAGCAAAATTTGCAAATGTTTACAACCGAGATGAATGATCAACCATCCCAGTAGCAATAATATCTCTACTCTCCAAGTCTCTAATGATAACTGAATTAGGAGTGAATTCCATAGTTCTCCCATCTCCACCATGTGTAATCTGATAGATGGAAAGAAGATTGTTTGACAAATGAGATACACACAAAACATCATTGAAAGTTCCCTCCCCAATATCAATAGATCCCTTACCATTTTCACTCATGTAGATATTAATTCCCATCAAAGTAGGAGACATAGCACAAGGCTCAAAAGAAGAGAATATAGATTGTGAAGATGCCATATGATGAGATGCTCCCGAATCTAGAAGCCATCTACCTGATCCAAGACCTGTAGAAGCACAAAGAGTTTTCCCCTTATTTCTTGATGTAGAAGCCAAACTAGCATGGCCTTTGTCCTTATTAGATTGTTTTAGAGAAGAAGAAGAAGGTGACTCAGACATTCTAGAAGGCGAATCAATTTGATTTTTTTTAGAAGATGTTTCAATTCATCAATATCTTTCTTATAACAAGAATGTGCATCATGTCTAGGTTTCTTGCAATATGAACAAGTTGACTTCTCCTTCTTAGATGATTTCTCTTTGGAAGAGAATTTATTCTTTTCTTGATCTGAATGTGGATTATTCTTTGCTTTCTTCTGTTTCTTATTAGTATGTTCTGATTCTTTCACCTGACTAGCCAACAATGCTTGAGATTTAGATGTTTTGATGAGACCCATCGATATAAGCTTTTGTTGTTCATGTATTAACATCTCAGAAAATGATGCAAATGAAGGTGTAGTATATGCAGACCCCATAGTCAACCTATGAGTATGAAAGCTAGAAACAAAAGCAACATAATCAGGACCAATTTTGTTCAATGTATTGTATACCAACTAAATTTCGTTCTTATCAATTCCACATGCTTTACATTGCTCTCTTAGATCATTAACCTTGGTGATGTAGTCTTGGATGTTGTCAAAGTTTTTAGGATCAAGGCTCATCAATTCATTATCAATTTGATAGCCTCTTACTTCATCTGTGATTCTGTAGTACCATACAATGTTTTCAATTCGTTCCAAGCTTCATGAGAATTCTTACATGATTCAATTTGAAAAAACAAATCTTGAGAAACTAGGCTACAAAGACATCCAAGAGCTTTGGTATGTTTAATCATCTATTTTATCTTTTTATCTGCATTTGTAAGTTCGGGTACCTTATTTTCAACATATAGAGAGTGACCTTGAGTCATTAGTGCATTCCATGCATGTTGAATAGTTATATGATGTGAGCAAAGGAACCTTAGAATGATCTATGGAAAAGAAGAGCACAAGCAAACAAATCAAAAGAATGCACCAAGAGACCCCCCCAAATCACTCAATCAAGAATCCCCCCTGACAATATATGATTTGGCACTTTATACTTAGTGCTATTATAGATGCCACTTTTCAAAACAATAAAGTGGACTTGCTCTTAGTGCTTACAGATGCCAAATTTGGCCACAAACTCAAGTACAATTTTTGGTACAAAATAAGATCAATCTAATCATACCACTGAAAAGTACATGAAAAATTATGCACTTTGAAAAAAACTACAGCCAAAAATGTTATTGTAGGAGCAAGAATGGAGCCCTTGAAGTTCCCAAATTGAGAACGACTTAGCAACACCTACGAGAATCTGCAATTTCTGGAAAAAGTAGGCACCAAAATAAAAAACTAATTGCACCACTGCAAAGAGCACAAAATTTTTCCCTAAATAAAAAAAAAAATTGCTTGAAAATCGGAGGTCAGATGATGGAGTTATGGCTGTTTGAAAATTGATTGCAAAACAAAAAATTGCATCTGTGAGGGGGGCCAATTTTTTTTTTTAAATGGCTGACATATTGCTGACATCAGCCTTCTACGAAGTTAAATTTGATGGTCAAATGCCCGTCACGTTGGAATATTCCTTCCCTTGCATGGAATATGCTCGTGGCAAGTGTATGTTGAAGGAATATTCTTTCTACTCACAAATTGACGGAATCTTGAGGATTCTACAGGATATTTTGTTTAGTCGCCGGCTTTAATAGAAGGTTGCCAATTTTTAAAAACAATTGCTGGTTTAATTTACCGGCCGACAAGTGTGGGGGTGGGCCGCACGGTACCATCGTGTGGGCCGTGCAGGGTGAGCCACATGGCCCCTGCGGACCTCATGGTACCTGCCTCTATGCAGGTACTACGATGTGCAGTACTTGTGTACACACATTTAAAAAAAAGATTTTTGATTTTTAATTTAAATTTCCTAAAAACTTTACAATTAAAAAATTGCAAATAATAATATTATTTTTTTGAAATGTTTTTTATTGTAGAAAATATATATATATATATATTTTTAAGAAAAATTGTACTGACATAACGGTGACCTACAATGACCGTACGACCAAATAGGGAAAAAAAAATTATGATGGCTCCAGGAAAAAATGTTCGATTTTGATGAATTGACAATCGATTTTTGGGTTTGTGGGCCTTTTGGATGCAATGGCTGGGTTGGATTTGACCCAAAATGCTCCAAAATTGCAGCTACCTTTCGGATCTGGCAACCACTCTTCAGCTTCAAACCCTCACAGATCTGGCCTCATATGTCTGATTTGGACAAAACAAAAGGAAAAACTGACTTTCTCAAACACCCTGAACTCAATGGTGAGTTTGATTTGCACCAAAAAGCTCCAAAATGAACCTGCAATACAAAACCACAAAGAGGAACCCCCCCAAAATTTGGTATTTCTATCAAGTTTTTTTGATTCTCCAGATCATCATACGATGCAAGAGAAGAGCATACTCAACTTTTCAAGATCTACCAAGATTTCTCAAAAAATGACTATCCAATGGCACCTAACCCACTCTGATACCATGTTAGAGTTGGCTATAGAAGTAACCAAGATCTAGAGGCCAAATGGAAAGTACAAAGAGATCAATATACAATGCTCAAGATTGCAATGGAATTGATTATCCACAAATTCCTCCAAGATACAAATGAGAACCCTTCGGTTATATAGCCAAGGTGAGACATAGGATTAGACAAGTCACAAGATCATGACAAATGTCTTAATCCTATGACATGAGACAACTAACTTGACATAAAAGTCAAAAAGATAAGATCTAGACATGACAACTAAGTCTTCTAGAAATAATCTTAGGACCTAAGTAAACTTAACATGTGAATATGTCCCCTAAGTTCCTAGTAAGCGAATTAACTAGGTACAAGACATTTATTCACACCAACAATGGTAATTTGTGATCATCTTGTTTGTATTTTTACATCGAGTCATTGTAGGAACTGCTTCTATGTTCTGGACTCTGCAAACCATTTTGTTTTGGATAATTAAGGCTTTCATTCTTCCCATTTTATCTGTTCTTTTTATTATTGCTCAGAATTCTTCCTTCATTTTATTCCATGAAAGACATAAAACAAGAATGAGTACCCTTTAATTATTGTAAACAGAATGACTTGTAGTCTTGAGACCACAATGTAATAGTGGTAAAGGTTAAGACAAATGGCCATGTCTAACATCAACTGCAACTAAGGATGAGCTAATCTATCCACAAAATAATACTCAATGACTAAATCCGTAAGTTGTATTCCTTGTATATCCTTGATTCCACAAATAGAAAGTTCTGTAATGGCTATCCTTTCTGAACAGTATTCTTCTATTTCTTTCAGAGATGCAGATTTTAAATAAAAGAGAAAATTAATACTGAACTAAATTTTGGAACATCACACCTTTTACTTGTAACCCTTGATTAAATCACATCACTGAAAAAATAATGGAGCTAAAAGTATGGTAGGATAAGAAATCCATTTAATAGCATGCATGCTGAAAACTACATATCAATTAAATGCGATTGATTCCATTAAAAAAAAATCTTCAGAAGATCAGTTACTATAAAACATTAAAATTGAACTGGATATATTCAACTCTGATCTCTGTGTTCTCTGTCGAACCTAATTGGGTACACTAAGCTTTTGTTTTAAGTAGTTCTATTCTAACTCTGTGTTCTCTTCCAAATCAAATGTAACAATGTGATCAGTTAAGCTCATTTTCATCTTCTTAAGGGTTTCGTCTTTTCAAAGTAGGAAATTTAGGAGCTTCCTTATTATCCTGTTATTGCCCCAATCTTGACACCAATATCTGTATCATCATTGTCAGAGGTAATAGAACTGTTTATGTTGATTCAAAGTTAATGGCTTTAATTTACTTTCATAAAATCACAAACATATCATCTTAAGTGAATATCTTTACCCATGTTTTGGAGATTCATTACCTGATTGAAATATCAAAACTTGAATTTTCCTTTCGTCTCAAATACACATTTTTTGGGGATATTTTGAAACACCTTTTGACCGTGTACTTTTGTTTATTTGTATTTGTCCTCTATTCTTAGATATGTGCATTAGACAACGGACATATTTTGAACAGTAGTGTCTTGGATTTTGCTAGTTAATACCTTGTATCAGGGCTGGAGTGGATGACATGACTGCCTTGTTAATACCAATTCATTATGTTGCCTAATGTCTTGTATCATCCATATTTTTAGGAAGCATGGATAGCACAAATTTTCTTAGTCTACAATCACTAAATCTTTACATAGATCCTTTTGATGTTCCGAGCCCTTTCTAAGTGAGCAGGAAATGTCTTCGGAAACATCACTTGTAAGTAGAGAAAAGTATAGCTTGATGTATATCTTCACAGGAATTTAATATAATATATGTAGTTGTTCTCAAACAAAACCCACTAGTAGTGAGTTCTGTTTTTTCTGTATCATGCAAGATTGTACCTGAGATACATAGCATTTATAACTGCAAATGTAGGAAACTTGTCGGTTTCCAAGATGAACCTGCAAATAGTGTAATTTGCTAGCTTATAATCAGACATGATCTGTTATGTATTAAGTATGATGGAAAGGCTGTGACTTACATAGTTAAAGTATTGGCCTGATAAATCTCTTTGAGATCAGTTCCTTTAACTAAATGGACTACTTATACAAATCATGTGCCATTATCCTATATCATGTCTTAGAAAATAGACTGAGTCCTTCGAATCAAATCAATAGTGAAATAAATCTCTATCTAGGAATATGTGCCATACCATGTAGGCCACCATCAGACCCTTATCATCATTCTTGGTGCATAACATGAACTTGGTAAAATACGTTGTGTAGAGGATAGTGAAGACCTGCTGAGGTAGTTTTATTGTCTGTTAGCTATTCTACTTTGTAAATTTGTGTTCAGTGACGCTTTATAGCCGACTATTTTGGTTAATATAACTTTAAATTTTCAATGAGACGCTATTATGAGAAGAATATTTGTTATATCACTTATGGATTTTATATGACCAACTCTTTCATTTATGAGTTTTGGATGATGCTGAACTTCAGGCCCTTATGATGGTGGAGTCTGGCAAATTCACGTTGAAATACCAGAGGCATACCCATATAAATCCCCATCTGTAGGTTTTGCTAACAGGATTTACCATCCCAATGTTGATGATTTGTAAGGCTTCCTTTATCTTGAATTTATCTTGCATTTCTGAAGAGGACTGGATTGTTTTTAACGTCTTTTATTCTAAATAAGGATTCACTGGCTTTTAGAGTACTTAATTATTTCTCTTAGCAATGAGAATTTAACCATGTTCAACATGTGTGTAATTAAGGTCTGGTTCAGTGTGCTTGGATGTAATCAACCAGGCTTGGAGTCCAATGTATGGTAAGAATTTGCTTTCTTCCTATTTTGTTCTTTAGAGATGAATAATGTTTGTTTATTGTTGATAATTAAGGTCAATACTTATTTGTTGCAGATTGTGTATATTTTGCTTTTGATGTTGATTTACAAGTTTTTAGAATTTGGTGTATTTTCTGCAGACTTATCAAATGTATTCGAGTCTTTTCTTCCCCAGCTTCTATTATATCCAAATCCAACTGATCCCTTGAATGAAGAGGCTGCTTCTCTATTGATGCATGATGAGAATCTTTACGAGCAGAAAGTCAAAGGTATTAGTTATCAGTTGCATGTGTTTTCAATGCCCAATAAATTCCATCTGTTCAATTCTACACATCATTTGTGCAACATCTTTTCTGTTTCACATCGTTATTTTGATCTTACACCAATATCTGATAGGATGGTGGCTCCTGAAATCCTAACAGTCATGCACTTCAACATTTTCCATTGGTCTTGGTTTTAAAATGTATTAACAGAGGCTTAATGATTGGATTCATATATAATTGACCGTATTTACAACTCAGTTTGTCCATTTGTTTCGTTGTAGAGTACTGTGCAAAATATGCTAAAACTGACAAGGCAGGAAGACAAGAAGATGTTGGAAGCAGCAGCTATGATATCAATGAAGATGAATATTCATCTTCTGAAGATTGAATTATTGGTTGTAAGGTCCATGAAATGTTTTTGTAGCAGTCTCTTGTATAAGACTTGGTATATATGTTTCTTAAGTAGCAACTTTTTTAAAATTGAAACCCTCACATAGGAAAGAGTTCTTCAATCAGTCTTTCCTCCTAAGATTTTTACCAGATTGTAATGCATATTTCAGTGTTAGGAACACTACATACTACATTGTTAACACATAAGAATTTTGCTATCTGTAGAGTGTTATAAAAACTTGACTTTAGTTACTAGTATTAAAAATTTATGTTGGAATGTTAATATGTGATTTTGTTAATGATGGCTATGCATTTCTTTGAGCTTAATTGGTAAACTTTGGTTCGACAAAATCAGATTTGTGTTAGTGTAGTATAGAAAATGATTGACCCACCAAAAGAATCATTCTTGAGTCTTATGGTTATGGTTTTATTTTCTGATTATGCATTTCTTTTGAGTTTTGTTAGTCTTGAATATTTGTGTTTTAGAGTCTTGTATATATCTCTTACTTTCTAAAAAGTAAAAAGGTAGATATTTTTTTTTTGTTAAACCATTTATAGTGGAGGATATGACTTTGGTTTTTTATTTGGCTCCTTGACTGATGGTTTTAAATGACCTGTGTACATCTTACCACTTATACCTAGCTAGAGGAAATTACTTTGTTATCATATAGTTTTCCAATAGTCTGAACTGTTCTCGTTTATATCTATGGAGCTCTTAGTTTAGATTAAATTTTCCATAACTTGATCTGAATTTCAATCCAATCTTGAACAGGCGCAGATGTAGCTCATCTGGTTTCTACAATATCTTTTTGAAGTAACATACCAGACAACCTTTTATAGTCAGTATCTCCTCCATATTGGCTCTTATGCTATGGATTTGTAACTTAAAAAAAATATATCTTAGAACAGCTAAGAGTTTACTGTCACAAGACCCTCATATATGGAGATAATTTTAGTTGCGGGTACTGAATTGAATATTTCCATCTCTTTAGTAGCAATAAAATATAAAGATGTACTTTGAATTTTGAGTCATGAACCAAAAGTTATTACAAACAAAAAATAACTCCAACCAACATTTTTACCTTTGTTATAAGTTTGATGTAATCTGACTATCAATTTCAATTTCCAAGAGGAACATGCGTCACTACCAAGTGCAATGGTTCTCTGATTTTTATTGGAACACATTAATATGTTGTTTTTTACTAAGTTTTATGTTTTTGATATAAAGTTATATAATAGGTTATTTTGAAGCATAAAATAGCATAAAAATAGCATGCAAAGCATACATCTATCCTGCATTAATACACCTTTTTGTACATGCTCTGAACTGAAACAAAAATCTATATTGCTGAGTTAGTAAGTAATTGTCACTTTTCTTCTGTTTAGTTATTTTTGTTCAATTGTTACTTCATAATAGCATTGGTTAGCATTGGTTCTACAGCTAGTGTATTGTCCCCTAAATTACCAACTCAACTCATATCATTGGTATGGGAATCTATTATTTGTACATGCAATCAACATATTTGAAAATTAGGTTGAAGAGAAAGGATCTGTCGAATTACTGTCTTAATATGTTGAGTCTTTGAGTGCATTCAAGGTGTTGATTGTGGAAGCTCTAGAAAGACAACTGAAGATGATTTTTTTTTATAGAGATGCTCCAAATTGCTCAAAGTGCATCATAAGTCAGTGGAGAGACCATTTGACAACCCAACTTCCTTCGAGTGAAACTTTCACATACCTGCCTTTGAAGGAAAATTTGATATAGATTTTATTGACAATGGAATTTCCAAATTGAAATAATGCTTAAAAAAATACCAAGATTAAAAAAATTGCATTTGCCTTTCTCAAACTTGATTGCTATGTTCAATAATGGTGGGAAGTTAACCTCCAAGATCAAGAGAGCTCAACCTTAATGGTGACATGGTGAATCCCCTTGGGAGATTTTGTGGAAGCTATCAAGGAGGATTATTTGTTACAAATGGTATCTACAAAGAAAACTACATTTAATGGCATCTATTATGACTACATTTAATGACATCTATTATGATAGGACTAGTTAGCACAAGATCACCTTTATCAAGGAAGATTATTTGTTACAAATGGTATTTGCAAAGAAAACTACATTTAATGGCATCTTTTATGACTACATTTAATGACATCTATTATGATAGGACTAGTTAGTACAAGATCACCTTTATCAAGTATTATTATTTGTTACAAATGGTATCTGCAAAGAAAACTACATTTAATGGCATCTTTTATGACTACATTTAATGACATCTATTATGATAGGACTAGGTAGTACAAGATCACCTTTATCAAGCAATATTATTTGTTACAAATGGTATCCACAAAGAAAACTACATTTAATGGCATCTTTATGACTACATTTAATGACACCTATTATGAGAGGACTAGTTAGTACAAGAGCACCTTTATCAATGAAGATTATTTGTTACAAATGGTATCTACAAAGAAAACCATCTTTTAAGATTACATTTAATGACATCTATTATGATAGGACTAGTTAGTACAAGATCACCTTGCATGTGTTATTTGCAAAAAATTGACATCAAGAACTCCCAAAAGTATGCCATCAAGAACCACTATGGTAGGCATAGTAACATTCAAATCAAAGCATTTTTTTAAATATCAAAGCCTTTGACATTTCTTATTATTACAAGGTGAAGATTGAAAAAAATTAGTTTTATATCAAAGAGAAATGGAAAGAAGACTTGAAATTACATAAAGATGTGGTGAGAGACTTATAAGACCCCATGGCAGTGAGTCTTCTAGGTTGTAGCCTTGTTGAACAGTGAGTCCTTGTTCTGAACAGTGAGTCCTTATCTCAAGCAGTGAGCCTTTTTGTAATCAGTTTTGATATTCTCTATAGTGTGAGTTAATCCTCACCATGGTTTTTTCCTCATTGTGTTTTCCACGTAAATTTGGTGTTATTGTGTTTATGTGTTGGATTTGAGTTTCTGCATTGGCATTTGATGATTAATCATTTAAGTAGTTTTAAGTATTAGTTCTGGTGATTGAATTAAAGGTTAACATCGGTGACAACTGATTCACCCCCCTTCTCAATTTTCCTATTCAACAATTGATATTAGAGTTTGGTTCCTTAGTGAAGAGCTTAATTGCTTAAGGAAGGTCCGGGATGGCTAGCAAGATGGTCTTTGATTATCCGAGGTTTGATGGAACTAATTATGGTATCTGGAAAGTTTTGATGGAAAAATATCTGGAGTATTGCAGATATGATGTGGACAAAGCTTACAAAAATCTTTACACTCCTACTAATGGTTCGAGTATACCTGAAGAAATCAGATTACATGAAGTAAACAATAAGGTGAAGTTCATCTTGAAGAATAGTTTGGTACATTCCAAGTTGGTTAAGGTTCAGAATTTGAAAACAACTAAGGAAGTCTAGGATGCTTTAGAAACAACACCTGATAGAGACGAAAGAGTTAAAGGGGTGAAATTGCAGAATTTGGAAACATAGTTTGATCTTATACATATGTTTGAAGATGAAAATGTTAAACCTTATGTACAGAGATTGGATGAGGTAGTGTTTGGAATGCAATATTTTGGTGCTACTATAGATGAAACCAAGATTGTAAAGAAGATTCTTAGAACTCTTCCTAATGCTTACAGTGAGAAGGCGAGTGTTATTGAGCATACTGTAGATTATAAGACTTGTATTAAGGATCTGTTAGGATTTTTGACATCTTATGAAATGAGGAAGCCAAATCTAAGAAATGGAGGCAAATCAGAGATTGCTTTTAAAGCTACAAAAGCTGAAGATCCAGATGAAAAGAACTTTGATGAAATAGAAGCTAACTTTGTAAGAAGAATGAGAAAAAGGCTCTAGTAAGTATGAAGGTAAGTTGCCCTTTAAATTTTTTAGTTGTGGAGAAATAGGTCATTATACTACAAAGTGTTTGGAAAGAGCAAAGAGGAATAAACAAAGATATGAGACATAAAAGAAAGCAAAAAAGATTAATAGAGCTTACTATGTGAATGAGAATGCTAGTATTTTTTTATGAGGATTCAAAATATGAAGATCCAGATGACAATGAATTCTTGTTCTTGGCAATTAAGGATGAACTTACTTGTACTAATTTAGAAAAACAGGTAAAAGAAAGCCCTTTGAAGAAGGAGAAGGAGAAGGAGAAAAATGAAGGTAGGGTTATTTACCCAACATGCTAAACAAGAAAAAGAATTTTTGGGTAGTTCATAGTGGTCGTTCACATCACATGACTGGTGATAAGAGTAAGTTTGTTAAACTTGATAATATGATGGAAGCTTGGTTATGTTTGGAGATGATACTGGTGCTAAAATCTGTGGGATATGTTCAATATGTTTTGTGAAGTGCACGAAATAAAGAGACAGTTATTTGCCTCGAGAACTCCTCAACAAAATGGAGTTGTTGAAAGGAAAAATAGAACAGTTCAAGAGGCTGCTAGATCAATGATTGCTGAGGTTGATTGACCAGAAGTTTACTGGAAAGAAGTTATTCATACTATTGTTTATTTATTCAATCGAGTTCAAGCAAAAGAAAATATTACAAAGCCTCCCTATAAGCTATGGCACAAAAGAATTCCTACAGTTAAATATTTCAAGGTACTTAGAAGCAAATGCTATATCAGAAGAGATGAAGAAACTTTGGGTAAGTTTGATGCAAGAAGTGATGAAGGCATATTTTTTGGGTATTCTACTAAAAGCAAGGCATATAGATGTTTCAATAAAAGACTGAGAAAATTGTAAAGAGCTTGAATGTGAAGGTTGATGAAACAATGAAGAGTTTTATTGATATTGATGGATATATGTCTAATGAACATGATTGTGCAAGAATAGAATAAATTATGGAAGAATAGGATAAAAATGAGCAAGAGAAGCAAGATAAACAGAATGAAAGAGAAGAAGATGCTCCGATGATGTTCCCTAGGACACCAAAATATGTACAGAGGAATCATTCAGAAAAATAGATTATTTGAGACAAGAAAAAAAGCATGTTAACTAGAAGCAAAGCTACTACTAAAGTAAATTTGTATTTATTCTCTAAGATTGAGCTGAAGACAGTAAGTGAAGCATGTAAAAATGAACATTAGAAGGAAGCGATGAAAGAAGAAATTTTGTAGATTGAGAAGAATCAGACTTGGGAATTGGTCCTAAGAATGGCAGATAAAAATATGATTGGATCAAAATGGGTATTCAGAAATAAGTTGAATGAGAATGAAGAAGTCAAAAACAAAGCGAAGCTTGTGTGGTAAGGATACTCAAGTAGAAGGAATATATTTTGAGGAGATTTTTTCCTCAGTAGCAAGAATGGAAGCTATAAGGATTTTCTTGGCATTGGTTTCTTGTAAAGATTTCAAAGTCTATCATATGGATGTTAAGTCAACATTTCAGAATGGTGGGTTGGAAAAAGAAGTTTACATGGAACAACCAGAAGGATTTCAGTTAATAGATCAACTGAATATGGTGTGAAAATTGAAGAAAGCTTTATATGGATTGAAGCAAGCTCCTAGAGCTTGGTGTGCAAGGTTAGATAGGTATTTGATTCAACAAGGATTTAACAAAAGTATGGAAAACAGTAATTTATAATTTAATATTGATAATGACAAAATCTTGATTGTAGTTGTATATGTTGATATTATTTTTGGAGGAAATGAAAAGATGTGCAAGATGTTTGCATAAGAGATGCAAAAAGAATTTCAAATGTCTATGTTTGGGGAGATGAATTTCTTTCTTAGGCTACAGATTAATCAAATAGAGAAAGGAATTTTCATTTTACAATCTAAGTATGTGAGAGAGATGTTGAAGATGTTTGGGATGGATGGTTTCAAATGTTAGGATTTAGGTGACATCAACCTTGTAAATCCTTTAATTAATTATTGTCCTAAAGTGTTTTGTACATTTACCCATAAGAGGTGAAACCGTTTGACCAACAGTGGTGAAAGGAATAATGTAAATGCAATGTTACAGTTACCGTTTGTCCTTTTGGAAAAGGACAAAATAGCTAGGCGTCCCACTTTGGAATCTTCTAGAATGAGGTTGTTGGGTCAAAATGGGGTGTTGTAAGAGCATCTATGACATGTATGACAGTTTTCATAAGATTCTATGATAGTATGACAAATTCCCTATGACAAAATATGTTATTTCTAGACCCCAGGCACCCATGCATGAGAGATGCCTCATGACAGCTGTAAGAGGCTATTTTTGGTATTTTTTGACCATTTCAAAGAGGGAGGCATGGGTTTTTCTAGGTGGTATTGATGCCTATTGTTTGGTGAAACCATAGTGGTTTTCATTCTCACAAATCTCTTTAAATTGGGGCCTTGAGCTAGAGTTATACAATTTAGTTTTGCAGGATTGCAGGGTAATGGGGTGCTGCCGGATTTTACAGTGATTGATAAGAGAAGTCTTTTGCTGCATGTAATATTTAAGATTATTAGTAATATACTTGCCTCTCTTTCGGTGGTGGATTTTTTTCCCTTCAGGGTTTCTCCACGTAAATTTGTTCCATGTGTTATGTTTCTTCTATCTCTCTCTCTCATTCTTTCTTCACACTAAGGCTAAAGGTTAATCTACATATTTCAGATTTGAATTCACTTATTTAAGTTCATATTGCAAGCTTTCTTCACCTTGATAATCAAAATTTGGTATCAGAGCTAACGGTTTTGTTAAGGAAGGGACGCTTTCCTTTTAAGTGTTGAAGGTTTTTTGCTGCAGTGAGATATTTTGTGTTGTGGGTTTTGCATATTTGTGAAAGATTGTATACGATGGACTTCGCCTCTCGTCAGGATATTGAGAAGTTCAATGGCACTAGTTACGAGATGTGAAAGTTGAAAGTGGAAGATCTCCTTGAGGAGAGAGATCAATGGTTACCAGTTTCAGTTGATAAGAAGCCATCTACTTCAACTTTGTCAGATGAAGATTGGAAGAAGTTAGACAAGAAGGCTCGAGGGACCATTTGGTTGTGTCTCACTGACTCTGTCCTCCTGAATGTCTCTTCAGAAGACACGACATACAAGCTTTGGAAGAAGATAGGTGAAATCTACCAAACTAAGAGTTTTTCTAACAAGTTGTATCTCAAAAGGTGTTTATATTCATTAAAGATGAAAGATGGTGATTATATTGCTGAACATTTGAATGATTTTAATTTGATTATAAGTTAGCTTGCATCTATTGATGTTAAAATAGAGGATGAGGATAAATGCATTTTATTGATTTGCTCTTTGCCGGAATCTTGGAAAAATTTAATGGTTTCTATAACAAGTGGTGGTGCAGAACCTAAGTGGATAATATTATTCCCATACTTCTTTCAGAGGAGATGAGGAGAAAGACCATGCATAGTGGCTCCCAAGATGCCTTGCATGTGCGAGGTAGGTCTAAGGAGAAAGGGCCTAAAAGGGATAAGAAGAAGGATAAGTCTAAAGGACGATCTAAGACCCCTAGAAAGAGTAGAGTGAAGTGTTGGAATTGTGGTAAACGGGGACATGTGAAGAAGGAATGTAGAAACAAGAAAAAGAATGCAGATTCCTCCACGAAAAAATCCTCTGATAATGGTGATTCTGATGCTTTGATTATTTCAGCTAACATAGTTTATAATGATGCTTGGCTTATTGATTCAGGTGCTTCCTTCCATATGACTCCTCATAAGGAGTGGTTTTCTACATACAAAGAATATGATGGAGGAGAGGTCTTCATGGGTGATGATAGATCACAAAAGATTACCGGTAAAGGAAAGGTAAAGTTGTGTTTTAGTGATGGGAGGGTTAAAATCCTTGATGATGTTTTTCATATTCCAAGACTTACAAAAAGTTTAATTTCGGTTTCCAAGCTGAATGATACTAGAATGCATGTGACATTTGACAAGTTTGGTTGCAGGATGGTTAGGGGAAGTTTGGTGGTTGCTAAAAGATCTCAAATAGGGAATTTGTTTACGCTACATGCATCTACTTTTTGTAACTCCTCTTTTGTAACTAGCACTAAAAATATATGTATGTTGTGGCACCATAGATTGGGTCACATTGGTGAAAAAGGTCTTAAGACCATACTTGATAAGAAAATAGTAAATAGTATTTCTAATTATTTTGTTGGTAAAAATTATTTCTATGAGGATTGTATGTTTGGTAAACAAAACAGGTCATCATTTCCTAAAGGAACTAATAAAGCTAATGGGTTGTTAGGACTAATTCATTCAGATGTATGTCGTCCAATGGATACAGATTCTTTGGGTAGATCTTGTTATTATGTTCCCTTCATTGATGATTACTCGAGATATACTTGGATTTATTTTATGCATACAAAATCTAAAATTTTCACCAAATTTAAGGAATTTAAGGCATTGGTTGAAAAGCAAACAGATTATAAGATAAAAGTATTGAGATCTGACAATGGGGGTGAATATTGTTCTAAGGAATTTGATGAGTTTTGCAAACATGCAGGAATCGTTAGGCAAAAGACTACACCTTACACACCACAACAAAATGGGGTAGCAAAAAGAATGAATTGAACATTAATGGAAAGAGCTAGGAGCATGCTAAGTAGTGCTAAGTTAGATAAATTATTTTGGGTAGAAGTTGTTGGTACTGCTTGTTATTTAATTAATAGATCTCCTTGTAAAGCTCTTGTTGATAAAATACCTTATGAAATATGGTTGGATAAAAAGCCTCCACTTTCACATTTAAGGGTCTTTGGGTGTGAGGCTTTTGTTCATTTGCCTAAAAAGAAGCGATCTAAATTGGATCCCAAATCTCAAAAATGCATCTTTGTAGGTTATGGTGAAAATGTTAAAGGTTATAAACTTTGGAATCCACTAACATGAAAGATGATACTTTCTAGAGATGTAATTTTCAGGGAATTTAGAGCTAACTTTGAAGATGAGAAACCAAAGGAAAAGTCAAAGCCAGTGCATTTTGAAACTAAGCAAGAAGATGCACATGTGGAAGAATAGAGAGATGGGCAAGAAGATGGAGAAGAAGAAGGGAGTTCTGAAGAATCTGTTGTAACAGAAGAAGTTGAAAACAATGAGGATGAACATGAGGAGGAACCTTTTACTCCTCCTTTGAGAAGGTCCACAAGACAATGAAATCTAGTTAATAGGTATAGCTCACCTGATTTTCATTGTAAATTTTCTTTGTTATGTACTGATGATGAACCTAGATCTTTCAGGGAGGCTCTATCTTTAGAAGAATGTGAGTCTTGGATGCAATCCATGCAGGATGAGATGATGTCTTTGGAAAACTGTGACACCTGGGATCTTGTTAGTTTTTCCAAAGGAAGAAAGGCCATTGGTTGTAAGTGGGTATTTAAAAAGAATTTTGGTGCAAACGGTAAGTTGGAATGGTACAAGGCTAGATTAGTGGCCAAGGGCTACTCCTAGAGAGAGGGAGTTGATTTTGGTGAAATATTATCTCTTGTTGCTAAGTTAACTTCTATTAGATTCCTTTTATCCATTGTTGCTACTTATTATTTAGAAATAGAACAAATGGATGTTAAAACTGCTTTCTTGCATGGGGATCTTGAGGAAGAAATTTACATGCAACAACTTGGCGGTTTTGTTGTGAAAGGAAAATAACACTTGGTTTGGAAGTTAAAACAGTCTCTATATGGTTTAAAATAGTCACCTAGGATGTGTTACTAGAAGTTTGATGTCTTTGCATTAAAGTTGAGTTTTGTTAGAAGTGAAGAGGATCACTGTGTTTATTTTAAAGCTATTGATTATCAAATACTGATTATTGTCTTATATGTGGATGATATGTTGTTCATTGGTAACAATAAAGCAATGATTAGGGACCTTAAAACTTAGCTTTCTGACATATTTGATATGAAAGATATAGGGGCTACTAAATATATTCTTGGGATGGAAATCACTAGGGATTGGGTTCATAGAAAGCTTTGGTTAAGTCAGAGTAAGTATGTTAACACCATTTTCCAAAGGTTAAATATGCAGGACTGTAAACCGGTAAATATTTCATTTCCTATTGGTACTAAGTTAAGTTTAGACATGTGTCCTGAATCAAATGATGATATTCATGAAATGTCTAAAGTTCCTTATGCTAGTGTTGTCAGTAGTTTAATGTATGCAATGGTTTGTTCTAGACCGCATATAGCCCAAGTTGTGGGAGTTCTAAGCAGGTTTATGTCTAACCCTGGTAAAGAACATTGGACTTTTGCTAAAAGGGTATTCAAATATTTGCAAGGCACTTCTGATTATTGTTTGGTTTATCATGGTACTGATAATGTTGATAAGTCATTGGACATACAGGGTTTTGTTGATGCAGATTGGGCAGGTGACTTGGATAGTCGAAGGTCCACTAGTGGCTATGTGTTTACTTTGTTTGGAGGTGCAGTGAGTTGGATGAGTAAAAGACAACCCATAGTTGCTTTATCTACCACTGAAGCAGAGTGTATGGCTGCTACACATGCTTCTAAGGAGGCGGTTTGGTTATAGAGACTTGGTAATGCTATTGGTTTTGATTGCAGGATAGTGAGGATCAGATGTGATAGTCAGAATGCCATATGTTTGGCTAAAAATCCTATGTATCATGCTCGTACTAAGCATGTTGATGTTCAGTATCACTTTGTACGAGAAATGGTTGAGAATGGAAAGGTCTTGATTGAAAAAGTTGACACTTTGGATAATGTTGCAGATTCTCTTACGAAGCCAGTCACCAGGGATAAGTTCTCTTGGTGCAGGAAGGCCATGGACCTTGATCACTGTACTTGATTCTATGTAATCGTATCTCTATGGGTGTAATTTACAATGTATGATGTCAAGTGGGAGAATGTTAGGATGTAGGTGCCATTAACCTTGTAAATCCTTTAATTAACTATTCTCCTAAAGTGTTTTGTACATTTACCCATAAGAGGTGAAATCATTTGACCAATGGTGGTGAAAGAAACAATGTAAATGCAGTGTTACTGTTACCGATTGTCCTTTTGGAAAAGGACAAAATAGCTAGGTGTCCCACTTTGGATTCTTCTAGAATGAGGTTGTTGGGTCAAAATGGGGTGTTATAAGAGCATCTATAACATGTATGACAGTTTTCATAAGATGCTATGATAGTATGACAGATTCCTTATGATAGAATATGCTATTTTTAGACCCCAGACGCCCATGCATGAGAGATGCCTTATGACAGTTGTAAGAGCATCTGTAAGAGGCTATTTTTGGTATTTTTTTACCATTTCAAGGAGGGAGGCGTGGGGTTTTCTAGGTGGTATTGATGCCTATTTTTTGGTGAAACCATGGTGGTTTTCATGCTCACAAATTTCTTTAAATTGGGGCCTTGAGCTAGAGTTATTCAATTCAATTTTGCAGGATTGCAGGGTAACAGGGTGCTGCCGGATTTTATAGTGATTGATAAGAGAAGTCTATTGTTGCATGTAATATTTTAGATTATTAGTAATATACTTGCCTCTCTTTCAGTGGTGGAGTTTTTTCCCTTTGGGGTTTCTCTACGTAATTTTGTTGTTGCATGTTATGTTTCTTCTATCTCTCTCTCATTCTTTCTTCACACTAAGGCTAAAGGTTAATCTACATATTTCAGATTTGCATTCACTTATTTAAGTTCATATTGCAAGCTTTCTTCACCTTGATAATCAACACCAAACCGGTATATACTCCTATGGTGGCTAGTTGCAAATTGGGTAAATATGATGACTCACCTAAGGCTGATCAGAGCAAGTATAGATCTATGATTGGTGGATTATTGTATTTGACTGCTACTAGACCGGATATTATGCATGTGGTTTGTCCTGTGGCTAGATTTCAAGAAGATCCGAAGGAAACACATGTTGTTGTTGTTAAAAGAATATTCAGATATTTGAATGCCACTTTGGATTATGGATTGTGATATACTAAAGATACTGACTTTACACTTAGTGTATATACAGATGGATATTGGGTTGGATGTATAGATGATATAAAAAGTACAAGCGGTGGTGCATTCTTTCTTAGATGTAGATTGGTGGCATGGTTGAGTAAGAAGCAAGATTCAATCTCCTTGTCTATTGTTGAAGCTGAGTATATTGTTGTTGCATCTTATCGTACACAATTTCTATGATGAAACAAACATTAAAAGATATCATAGTGCTATATAATGATCCCATTTCTATCTTCTGTGATAATAAAATTGCAATTAAAATTTCAAATAATCCTATGATGCACTCGAGGATGAAGTATATATCTATTAGATATCATTTCTTGAGAGAGGTCATGGAGAATGAAGTAAAACTTTAGTATGTTCCAACGAAGGATCAGATTGCTGATATTTTCACGAAGGCTCTTCCTAAAGACACTTTTGAGTATCTCCGACAGAAGTTAGGGGTTATTGCTCTTCCTTTCATAAACTAAGATGCATATGGAGATGCATCAGTCTAGTGGATTCATGGTTCATCTTTTTGGACTGATGTTTCGGTGGCTACCTCTTAGGGGAGTAGGTAGTTTTAGGTGTTTTCACTGTGAGCATTTTTTTTCATGTCAAAGGAAGATTCGATGAACATATCTTTTGCCTTTGTCATTGATGTCAAAGGGGGAGAGAAAGCATTTGAAAAGGAGAGAAAGTTAATAAGAGAAAGCAGGTAATGAGGAAGATGATCTTTTGAGGGGGAGAAGCAAAAAGGAAAAATCCTAAGAAGTATATTAAGAAATGGTATGGTGTCTTTGATGGTTTTTCACATCATGTGTTTCCATCACTGAAAAAGGGGGAGATTGTTGCAAGAATGGAGAAAGGAATGAAGGTTTTGTCATTGGTGTCAACTGGTCAACTGGTTATCTACCAGTTCTTGTTGGTTGTATATGTTAAGGGTATTGAGAAAATTATATTGAAGAAAGTTTGCAGGTATTCAGTTGTTACTCTGATATTTTCTCCTATGTTTGTGCGGTTCAGATATGTTGGTCATGGTTGTTGAAGGTTGTTATATCCATATTTTTTGTTGTTGTTTTGTTGTGAAGTTCAATTTGTGTTCACCAGTTGTGAACTATGTTTTTTTGTGTTTTGGTTGAGGTCTGGGAGAAATGTTGTTGGTCCAGATTTCTCTTTGATGAATTCTTTTGACTTGTGGTTCTAGATTCAAGATGGTTTGGTTGCATTGAAGATATTTTTGGTTTCTAGAAGTTTTGAGCTTAATTGTTTTGTGTGGCTTACACCTGTTTGGCCGACCTTGTGTTAAGCAGTATCTTCAAAGTTGATGAAGTGTGTTGGATCTATTTTGGGTCCCTATAAATTATATGTTTGGGTCACCCTCATTCTAATTCCACCCTAGGATGTTTGGCGCCGACCTAATTTGAATTTGAAATTGGTTGACTGACTTTGGATCTTTTTCAAGGTTGGAAATAGTATAAATATAGGATGAGCTAGTAATGAAAAATATACAAGAGAAAAGAAGGAAGATAAGTGAAAGAGTACATGTGACATTGATGCTATTTAGAAAGTGTGTGTGAGATGTGTGTGGTAGATCAATGCAAAGCTTAATGCTAAATTTTTGGATGCAGTGAGTAGAAAGTGAACTCTATTATTCATGCAAGTTGATCAAGTAACTATGGTGGAATCCTTTGTTACATTGGGATTGTAGTCTCTCTGTAACAAGTCTTCTTTGTATCTTTGTGGAAGTGAGACTTTCGGGTTGCAACCCTGTTGTACAGTGAGTCCTTGTTCTGGACAGTGAGTCCTTATCTCAAGTAGCGAGCCTTGTTTCAGGCAGCGAGCCTTTTCAAATGCAGTGAGAAAAAGGAAAACTCTATCATTCATGCAAGTTGAACAAGTAATTATGATGGAATCCTTTGTTGCATTGGTATTTTAGTCTCTCTGGAACAATTCTTCTTTTTCTTCTTTGTATCTTTGTGGTATTGAGCCCTCCGAGTTGGAGCCCTGTTGTACAGTGAGTCCTTATCCCAAGCAATGAGCCTTTTCATAATCGGTTTTGATATTCTCTATAGTGTGAGCTAATCCTCACCATGGTTTTTCCCTCATTGGGTTTTCCATGTAAATCTAGTGTTATTGTGTTTATGTGTTGGATTTGAGTTTCTGCATTGCCATTTGATGATTAATAATTTAAGAAGTTTTAAGTATTAGTTCCAGTGATTGAATTAATGCTTAAAATCTATAACAATTGATTCACCCCCCCTCTCAGTTGTCCTATTCAACAAGAAAATCAGAGAAGATTGAAGGTTCATATTAGGATGATCTTGATGATGTAGAAGCTAACTGTGTGAAAAGGATGAAAAAGGGCACCAGTAAGTACAAAAGTAAATTGTCTTTCAAATGTAACTTCAGTTTTGGACAAATAGGTCACTATGCTTCAAGATGTCCAAACAGAACTATGAATAACAAGAATAAGGAAAATAAAGGAAAGATGACCAAGAAAATATATTATGTTAGAGAATATGAAAGTATTTCTAATAATGAATTTGATTATGGAGATTATGATGATAACAAATGCTTGTTCATGGCTTTAAAAGATGAATCTATTTCTGCAAACTTTAAAATATGCGTGAAAAAAAGTGCTCTGAAGATAAAGGATAAGACTGAAGGTACTTTGGTATTTTTTTTTCATGCTAGACAAGATAAATACTAGTGGATCATTGGAAATGGATGCTTAAATCATATAATCAGAGACAAGAGTGAGTTTGTTAAACTTGAAAAGTATGATGACTTATTAGATTTAGTGATGATTCAAGTGCTATGTTTTGTGGAATATATTCAATCAGTTTTGATGGCAACATTAATACTTATAATGTTTACTATGCCAAGGATTTAAGGCATAACCTTTTGAGTGTTGGAAAAGTGTGTAGTAAAGGATATAATCTTATGTTTCAAGACAATGGATGTGAGATCAAAAAAGGGTTTGGAACTGTCATTACTACTGGAAAGAGGACCGATGGAAATGTTTATCAGCTCAAGGGTGTTGATGGTAATTGTTTTATGACTCAGATTAATGAAATTTGGTTATGGAATAGGAGGATGTGTCACATTAATTTTGATAATTGGTTAGAATCAGTTCATTTCAAGAAGTGAGAGATATGTCAAGGATTACAAAGCATATCAATGTTGCTTGTAGAGATTCTCAGTTTGGAAAACAAACAAGAAGAAGTTTCAAGGGTAAAGAACAATCTTCTACAAGACTGTTGGAATTGGTGCATACAAACCTTTGTGATCCTACAAGAGTGATAATTCTTCAAGGTGACAGGTATTTCACCCTTTTCATTGATGATCATTCTAGAATGACATGGGTTACTTTTCTTAGATAAAAATATGAAGCCCTAGATAGATTCAAAGCATTCAAAGTTATGGTTTAGAATGAGATGGATATGAATATCAAATGCTTGAGGTCTAATAGAGGTGGATAATTCACCTCTAATGAATTTAACATGTTTTGTGAGAATCATGGCACGAAGAGGCACTTGTCTATACCTAGGACTCCTCAACAAAATATAGTGGTTGAAAGGAAAAATAGGATTGTTCAAGAAGCTATAAGGACTATGATGAAAAAAGCTAACCTACCAAAAGTCTACTAGAGAGAATCAATTCATATCGTTGTTTACATACTTAACAAAATTCAAGCAAAAGAAAACAACACAAAGACTCCCTTTGAGTTGTCGTATGGAAGGATCCCTACTACCAAGTACTTTAGAGTGTTTGGAAGAAAATGATATATCAAAAGAGATGATGAAAACTTAGGAAACTTTGATGCAAGGTCCGATGAAGGTATCTTCCTTGGATATTCTACTAAAATAAAAGATTATAAATGCTACAACAAAAGGCTAAGAAGGATTTTTTAGAGTGCAAGTGTCAAAGTTGGTGAAGATCTGCATAATTCAGTGGTGATAGATGGATATGAATCAGATGAACCTACTTGTAGGGAAGAAGAAAAATCTAATGAACAGGAAGTGCAAGATAAAGAGGAAGAATCTCCATAAAAGACCCCTAAAACCCCTAAGTATGTGTAGAGAAATAATTTTGAAGAACAAATCATTGAAGACAAAAACAAAGGTGTGTTGATAAGAAGATTTTTTGAAGAAGAGGTAAATATGTGTTTGCTTTCTAAATTTGAACCTAAAACTGTAACTGAGGCATGTAAAGATGAACATTGGATGAAGGCAATGGAAGAACTTATGCAAATTGAGAAGAATCAAACCTGGGAACTTGTCCCAAGACCTACAAACAAGAACATAATTGTATCTAAGTGGATGTTCAAAAACAAACTAAATGAGAATGGAGAAGTGTTAAGAAACAAAGCAAGGCTTGTGTGTAAAGGATATTCATAAGTTGAAGGAATAGATTTGAAGAGACATCTTATTCGATGGGTAGAATGGAAGCTATCAAGATGTTTTTATCTTTTGCAGTACATATGGATTTCAAAGTTTATTAGATGGATGTGAAGTATGCTTTCTTGAATGGAGAATTGGAAGAAGAAGTCTACATGGAACAACCGGAAGGATTTCAATTATCAGGTAAACCTAATATGATTTACAGATTGAAGAAGGATTTATATGGATTGAAGCAATCTCTTAAAGCTTGGTATGCAAGGTTAGATAAGTATTTTATAGAGAAAGGTTTCAATAAAGGCACCGCAAATAGTAATCTCTACTTCAAAGTTGAAAAATATCAAATCTTGATTGTAGTTGTGTATATTGATGACATAATTTTTGGAGGCAATGAAGCTATGTGCAAGAATTTTGTAGAAGAGATTAAAAAAAGAGTTTGAAATTTTTATGTTTGGGGAGATGAATTTCTTCCTTGGGATACAACAAAAAAATAAAGGCATATTCATTTCACAATCAAAGTATGTCAAAGAAATGTTGAAGAAATTTGGAATGGAAAACTCCAAACTAGTATGTACTCTTATGGTTATTGACTGTAAATTGAGCAAGGATGAGTAATCCCCTAAGGATGATTAGAGCATGTAAAAATATATGATTGGTGGACTACTATATCTAACTACTACTAGACCAAATATCATGCATGTAATCTATCTTGTGGCTATATTTTAGGAAGATTCTATAAAGTGACATGTTGCAGCAATAAAAAGGATATTCAGATACTGAAAGGGCACTCTAGATTATATCTTGTGGTATCCAAAGGATACTAATTTCAAATTGAGTGCTTACATAGATGCATATTGGGCCGATTATGTGGATGAAAAAAAATTATAAGTGGTGGTGCATTCTTTCTTGGATGCAGATTAGTATCATGGCAAAGAAAGAAGCAAGATTCAATTTCTTTATCTACTATAGAGGCTAAGTACATTGCAACAACATCTTGTTGCACATAGGTGTTGTGGATGAGGCAAACATTGAAGGATTTTAGAGTGGTATATGATGAGCCTATTTCTATATTTTGTGACAATACAAGTGTAATAAACATTTCAAAGAATCTAGTGATGCATTCAAGGATAAAACATATCTCAATCAGATATCACTTTCTAAGAGATAATATTGTGGAGAATGAAGTGAATCTTGAATATGTGCCTACAAAGGATCAAATTGTTGACATATTCACTAAATCCCATCCTAAGGATAATTATGAGTATCTTTGAGAGAATTTGGGGGTTATTTACTCTCCTTTGAACTAGATGCATAAGGAGATGGATCAGCCCAGTGGATCTCAATATCTATTCTTTACTCTGGACTAATATTGTTGGCTACCTCTCAGGGGAAGTAGGTAGTGGTATTGCATATTTTTGCAGTCATTGGTGTGTAATTTCAAACGGGGGGAATAATACAAAACATTTTATCCTTTTTTGTTAATTTCAAAGGGGGGGAGAGATTCATGTGAAAAACTATATCTATAAAGGGACAGTAATGTAAGGGGGAGAGTGAGTAAAGAGAAAAGAAAAAAGGAAACAGGTATGTTCAGAGTTATTGTGTCTTTGATGGTTTTTCACATCGTGTGTTGTGGTCAATGAAAAAGGGAGATATTGTTGCAAGTATGTGTAGATTGGTGTTGGCATTGATGTCAACTATATGTGTTGAGGGAGACTAGTGTCGAAGATGAATAGTTGGTATTGTCTATGATTTGATTTGTTGTATTATGTTGTCATCAGTTAGCTATTGGTGTTAACCTTTGGTTTTTATTTGATAAGCTTACATCTATGGATGTAGTAGTGCTAAAGATAATACGGATGTGTCCCTAGTGCTTGGTTTCCAAGTGTTTTTAAAAAAAAAATGATAAAAAGAGGAAATAATGTGTTGCAATGTTGTTCTAGGTTATAGAGAGATTTTTTGGTTTTTCTCCACATTTATTTTAGGTTAAATATCTTCCCACGTGATTAATATATGTTGAAGAGAGGTGCTTAGAGGTGTTATATTCAAGAGATGGTATGTTGAATCATCGTATAGTAGAAGTTGTGTTCATCAGAGTGTGACTATGCATTATAGAGGTTTCTAGGATAAATTTTTGTGCTCTGCATTTCTCCCTAGTTATGCTTCAAGTCTTGTGATTATGAAGGTGTGCTAATGGTGTTGTTATTTTACCTCAATTAAGAGGATTTGAGTTTTGGTGCTTCAAAAGAGTTTTTCAAGTAACAATGTATGGAAGAGTTGTTTGGGTGTACTGGGTTTGTACATTCTTCAAGTGAAAGTTTTTGCAAATGATTTTATTGGATGTCAGGATGTTTGAAGAATATTATAGATCATGTTCAAGCATGGTGTGTGATTCACAAGTTGTCTTTGGGTTTGAGGAAGCGTGTACTTTAAATTTAATGGTGTTTGTGTGGGTAACAACTGAATTGGTGTTTACACTACATGTGAAGGATAAATATTGTTTAAGGAAGCATGTGGTTGATTAGTGTTGTTGACTTGGGTCCCAATTAATTTTTAATGTGGTAAGCATTCACTTCTATCCACCACAAAAGTGTTTTGGCATCGACCTAATTTGAATTTGCACATTTGAGGTGCATAGCAGACCTTGGAGAAAGGTTTCAAGGTTGAAGTAGATATAAATATGATTTGAGTTGTTGAGGGATGAGAGGTGCAAATTTTAAAATGTGAATGATGCAAATTTTAGAGTTTTAAGGTACAAAATTGTGAAGTGCATTGCAAGCTTTCAAGTGTTGGATTATTGGATGCAGTGAGTAGAAGCAATTTGTAATCATTCAAACAAACTATGAAGGTGTCAGAGCTATTGTGGTGGATTCTCTAGCACATTGAGATCATGGTGTCTATGTAACATTTCTTATCTATATTATTTTTCTACTCTGATAGTGAGCCTTGGTTGTGAGATTTTTAGGGTAGTGTATCCCTTCTGGAAGTGAGCCTTTCTAACCAGTTTTTCAATTACTTATATTGTGAGATAATCCTCACCATGGTTTTTCCCTTCTTTTGTTTTTCATGTAAATCTAGTGTTCTCTTGTGCATGGTATTAAATTTGTTTTAGTTTCTATTATTTTATTTTCATGTTAAATCATCATAACATATTAAGGGTTTAATATATGAATGTGGAGATGAATTTTAGTGAGGGTTTTTGAAGTTTTAAGTTACAATTGATTCACCCCCCTCTCTCAATTGTCTCGTTCATTCAAAAAACTCTATCTGAGGTCTTGGTGAGGAATTGAAAGAAAATAATGTTGTGAAAAAGGTACTCAAATCTCTTCCTAGAAGGTTTGATTTTAAATTCTCTATAATTGAAGAAGCTAAGGATTTGAATATTTTGAAGATGACTGAACTACATAGTTTGAAATAAGATTTGAAAGTGGGGATTCTATAAGAAAAGAGGTGGCATTCAAAGTATCTAAGAATTAAGTTTATCAATATTTTGATATTGGATCAGATTTGGAGGAAGCCAATTTTGTCAGAAAGCTACAAAGAGGTTTTCATAAATATAAAGGCAAGTTACCTTTTAAGTGTTTTAATTGTGGTAAAGTAAGAAATTTTATGACAAGTGTCCCCATAAGGATTCTAACAATGTTGAGCAAAAGTATGGAATAATGTCATTTTAGAGAAGGAATACAAGTTAGAGGAAACAAAAGAGTTTCTACACAAATGAGGAAGATTACTCTATTGATGAAGAAGATGAAGATATCTTCAGAGATGAAAAGAAAATTTTATATTCATGGCTTTTGAAACTATATTCATGGATTCCAGAAATAATGAAGATGAAGTATATTTTGTGGAAGAATTGCTATGTGTTGGAAAAGAGATTAAAATATTGAAGAAGTGAAGGCTAAAAAAAGGGTATCTCTAAATCTAAAGAAAGTAGAGAAGATGATTGTTGAACTGAAGACCAAGGCAGAAGAAGTAAAAAGAATTGAATAAGTTCTGACCAAAAAACTATTGTCAAAAGACAAGGATTATAAGAAGCTTGAAGCAAAAGTTGTGTTGGTAAGGAAAGAGCTAGAGAAGGTGACTTAGAAATTGCAAATGAATTTTATTAATAGTATTGAGACTCTAGATTACATATTGAGATGGAAATGATCTTCACATGTCAAAATCGAAATTGGTTTTGATGATCATAAGAATAAGGTGATAGAAAAGTCAGTGAAGCCTACTAATGCAAGTCTAGAAGTGACCAGTTCTGAAAGTACAAATTTTGAAAAAGTTATTGCAAGTGATGTGTTAGAACTGTAAAATTTTCAATTTGTACAATCGATTGCATTCATGAATATTCCATCATTTAGTCCTTACATTAAGCATAAAATCCCCTCTTTGCATTGTCTTGCGTATTCTATGTCATATGACCTAGCTTTAATCCAGTTACCTTTTCTCATTCCAGATTAAACCATATTGGCAAAACATGGTAAAAGTATCCCCGAGATATATTTTCACTAATATGTATTGGTTGCAGATAGTTGGCAGGACTTTTCCTTTTGTTTCAGCGACTCTGAAGATTCATATTGGCATATGTTGGGGCGTCATCATAATGTCACAGCGAACTCTGTCGGTCTTGCCGATTAGTAATGTGGCGGGGTCATTTCGGCCAAACTAATGGGTATCGGCATGAATTCATAGCGACATCATTGTGTCTTGCCGATTGACTCGTAAGCAAAGTTTTCGGTAAGACTTGTGTCTTCGGGGAAGGTCTTGGCGAGGTCACTCTTGTCTTGCCGAACTTAATACAGGGGGATTCAAGGGACTATTGGAAAAGGTGTTGGGGTCTTGCCAATTCAGAAGATATGCCGATGGAGATATGTGTCACCAGGAGAGGAATCTTTCGGCATGAGCTTCGCCGAGGTCCGAGTGTTATACCGACAAGAAATTTGGGGAGAGTCTCGCCGAGTGGGAGTAATCTGTAGAGATGTTTTCGGTAGGACATTTGGTATTGGTATGAGTCTTCCCGAAGATTCATTGTCTTGCTGAAAGTGTATTTTCATTTGTAGATTTTTCGGCGAGAGAATTCAAGGGATATGCCGAAGTGATAATTCATTGACCAAAGGGTAAAATTTTCTTGGCGACTATAGTTTGAAGGGAATGCGTATCGATGTGAGACAATGAGGTCTATGTAACGTCTCCCCGACTCAGAATGTTACAGCGACATGTAAAACATGAGCAACTCATTATTTTTGGATTCCAGGTGTCGATAAGACTGCATTTTTGTCCTGGCGAAAGATGTAATAGATGTTGAAAAGGGATTTCGCCCTAGATTTGAAAATCTCTTACTGAAAAGACATTTGATGCGATAGTGCCAGTTTCAAATTGGTGTTCATTCGTGCTTCATTAATGGCGCGATGGAATATAACAGTAGAGATTGAATCAATTCTTCAGTTCCAAGTTGATTGCAAGAGAATTGGCATGCTGAACAGAGAACCAAGACAATTTTTAGTCTAGAAAGCTCGAGCAGAAAACTGTAAGTGATTACTCCTTGGCTTTTGCATTTTGATTATATAAAGTTTGAGAATGGAGTCCTCTGGTTCTAGAAAGGGTAGGGGTAGAAAGCTTGCTGTGACAAGTTCGTCAAAGGGAAAGAAGCAAAAAGTTGATACAGAGCAAGAGGGTACTGAGAGGAGATTAAATCAGGATCTTATTGATCAGCTACCTGGCTCGAGCCCAAAAGCAAGGAGGTCTACACAGCTTAGGGTAGAGATAGATAAATTAGATGACAAGTGTAATTTCATAAGTGATGTCTGGACTGCAATAAGGGGTTATGAGCTTTTTAATTTCCATTATCATAGAAGAAACCGTTTTGAACCAATCTGCAACCCATGCAAATTAAATGTAGGGAAACTGGTGTGCCCTAATGTATTTGTAAATGTAGAATTGATAAAACTGCTTGCTGATAATTATGATCCAAAGCACAAGGCTATATGTGACCCATCTGGAAAGCCACAGATATATGTGTCCAAGGAAGCAATAGGTGAGGTTTTCAAATTGGAAGGGTTTTGTAATGAGGAAATTAGTTGTGAGGAGTTGGAGAAAGAGTTTTCACGAATGGATATAATATATAAGGGTTGGAGGTTGCCTATCCATAGGATTAAAAAGGGTAACAAGTCAGAACCTTTGCAAGAATCTGAGGGGCCTCCTTATCATGTAGATCTGTTTGAGCCTTATATGAAGTACACATACTTTTCAGTATGTCAAGTGTTGGGGATGGATGCCCCAGAGCTCATGTCGAGTGTACCAATGATTATCACAGTGGATATTCAATATCACAACTCCAGGGCATTTGATTTTGCTTCATATATTGCCAGGGAGCTTGATTTAGGGTTGGTGGCCATAAAGAGTGGAGCTTCTATTGTTCATTTAAGACATTATTCATTGTTGATGCACTTGGTGCTGTATTATGGACAAGAGTTGGGAGTGTGGCCTTCAGAGATGAGAATTTCTCAAGTTGGTAAAGAGGGTGAAGCATTGCCTATTCAATTGTGGACTACCATTTGCGATAGCAGGTTTGCTAGGTCTAGTTTCATTCATTTTGAAGAGTATTTTGTGAAAACCTTGTACAAATTGTATAGGTATCCTTGTAATTATTCATTAACTGCTGAGATTAAGAGGTTTCTTCGGCCAAAGGATTTCAATGGGCCAATTGATCATAGCTGGGGTGACTGGTACTGTTTGGAAGGAGCCACAATGATTAGGGTGTATGGGTTTGAGGATGCCCCTTTTATTTTGCCAAGGACAGTTCCAAATAGAATTGCTTATTTGGAAATTGTTAGACAATTAGATTTCAGCAATGTGATGCTTTTCAGTTCTTATGGGAAACAAGCTTTTATGCCTAGTACATTATGTTTTGGTGATTTCGCCGTGTTAGCTAAAGAAGGATATAACTCAATTCTTGATAGATTGTTGCACTATGGTATGAAAAGGGGGCCACCCAGGAAAATTTTTGATCCTGAAGGGTATATCAATTCAGCCAAGGAAAGGATTAATTTTGGAAGGTATCAACATGTACCTTATCCTTTTGATGACATGATCAAAAATCTGGATGAAGAAGAAGCAGAGGCAGTGGTTGAAATTTATAATTAGGGGTTGCAGGATATAGGAAACTTGTCTTCTGGGAGTGAGGAAACTCCAACAAATAAAGTGCCACAGAGCATAACAGAGAAAGTATCTAGGCTGAGGACTCAGAAATATGTTTACCAAATTAGGGAACAGAGCCTTGAAAGTGGTGATGTTGATGCAAGACATATGGAATAAAGGTCATTTGTCTCAGATAATGAATTTATAAATTCTCCAGAGTTTAAAGCATTTTTGTACAAACAGAAGGGAAAGGAAACAAGAGAAGGAGTCGGTGCCATCACTTATGTGAATGAAGAGCAACTCTTGGATCAATTAAAGAGATGTGTGGATGATGAAATGACGAATATGACTCCTGAAAAGGGGAGAAAAATGTTGGAAAATGCTGGCATAATGATCTTTCCTGGACTTGATTTAAATTTTGCATTAGTGTTTGATAGTTTCTTAAAAGATAGTAATACTGCACATAAATTGGATAAGGATAAGGTGAAAAAGGTATATGCAGGTTCTAAATTCTACACTGATGAAGGATCATTAATGATATGGGCTTTATGCGCACCCCATAGGAAATCAATAGTGATTGACATAGAAAAGGCATTTGGTCATGTCATGACCTTAAAAGTTGGAGAGGTTGATCCTGTGGTTACTACAGAGATTATTGCCAAACTGAATAAAGCACAGATTCAGGCATTGATAAGGGAAAGAGAAATGTATAAGGCAAATAATGAGAGACTGCTAAGAGAGAATGATAAGTTGAAAGACTTGGTCGGTGTTCCAATAGTTCCAACCAAAATGCTCACTCAAGGAGAAAGCTCTCAGACAAAAGATCATTGGGTTGGGACAAGTGCTTATAGTCAAGGAAAGTATGATGCCATTATAGCCATTGTTAAGAAAAGACAGGTTATTTTAACATCCTGGTTAAATCAATTGCGGGGAAAGTATTCTTCTACTCTGGATGCAGTGAAGGAGCATGAGAGGATGAATGAGCAGATTATGGATAAATTTCATGAATTGACCACATGAGAAGAGGCTGGCAGTACTGCACTTGAATTTGAAAACAATATTATCAATCGCCATCAAAAATTCTATGAGGAATTGCTCGGGGATGAAAAGGGATTGGTTGAAGCTACCAAGACGACTGTAATTGCATTCTCTGATGGTAAAGGGGAATTGAAAGATGCCACTAGGTGGAGGAACGAATGTGATACGGTGCTGAAAGAAATTATGAAGACATCAGCTGCAGAGGATACAGCATTAGAAGAAGTGAGCGAGCAGATTGAAGAAATGATCAAGATGGAAACCGTGATCCGTAATGCCATTGAGGATGCGGGTACTTTTAACTGCCAGGATTATTTAGATTACATTGCCACGACTCACTTATGGTTAACTAGAGCTTAATCATTCTGTGTCTTTGTTTTATATTCTTGTTTTTTCCTATTTCCGAAGGGACGCGTCCTTTCATATTCCCAATGTATAAATGTGCGTTTGGAAGGCAATGTAAAAAGAGTAGAATAGAATAGAAGATAGAGCAGATACATTAAGATACAGGTTTTTTCTTTGAAAGAAGGTGAGACTGGTAGCATATGTAAATCATGGAGATATCAAGATGAAAATTTAATATGATGGCATGACATTTTCTGGTATCAGTTGTTTATGGTATTTATTGAAGAGTATTATTGAAGTTGTCTCCTCAATGGTGTTTCCTGGTTATTTGAATTAATGTAAATGAGTTTTTACATTGCTCATCGATGCGCATTTGTTGTACTTGTATGATCGATTAATTGTTTCTTTCCAGTAAATATTAAATCCTTTGAATTGATCATAATAATTAGGGAATATAAATTAGGACTATTAAGAAGAACTCAGTAGTCATAAATATTGCATGTTTATACAAGTTATAAACTAGATAAAAGGCTAAGCAACTTGAATGTTTTCCAGAACAAAATGGACTTCTTTTAGATTTTCTTGACTCCGTAAACCCTATAAGGCACTGGTCTTTCATTTTGTTTTAGTTTCATTTCACATTTCTTCTTTTATTAGGTTTTAGTTTCTTGGATATTGGTTTTCAATTATTACCAATTTTGTCTCATTTTGTTCATTTCAAACTTGCCATTGTGGAAAATTTGGGGCATTATGGAGAAGATTTAAAAGTTAAGTCTACCCGATTCAAATAGGTATACCCACCTAGGTCCAGCAGCACCTAAAGAGTAGAAAGTTGAGTTTCCTTAACCTTGTCTGTTACCCTGAAGTGTACCAAGAGATTGGCATCCTCTTGAGGCATCTAGCCTACGTTTTTGAGAGCTAACATGATGAAAGCAAGATAGTGAACAATGGCTTTATTCAAGTTCAAAAGAAGAGAAGAAGATCCAGAAGACATGGATACAACACCAAGTTCAATTATCCTTTTTTCGATTACTATTTTAATTGCAATAATTTTGGTCATAAGGTTGTGGACTAGAGAAAAGATTTGGTAAGAAGAAATAAATTTTTCAATAATAATGCATTTGCACCTCTTTTCAATTTTAATATAATTTGCTACAAATACAATTATTTTAGAAACAATGATAGGAATTGTAGAAGTAATTTTGTGATTTATCTACCATAAATAGGAAGAAACGAAACATAATGTGGAATTCATGAATTATATAAAGTCTAGAAGAAGGTTTCAGAAGAGAAAAAGTTAGAGAAATCAATGATTTCACACAATGCACTACATGCTCAAAAAGAGAAGATTATGTGGATCATAGGAAGTGGATGCTCAAGCCACATGACTAGAGATAAAAGTAAGTTTGTGAATTTCAAGAAATTTGAAGGAGGTTTTGTGACTCTTGGAAATAATTCTATGGCCAAAATCCCTGATAAGGAACTTTGAGTCTTGATGCTGGTAGGAAAAAGACACATGATGTTTTGTATGTTGAAGGGCCAAAACATAGTATTTTAAGTGTAAGTAAAATGTTTCATAAAGGTTATAAGCTATCCCTTAGTGTCGAGGGTTGTGAGATCAATAAATCAAGTATTGAAAAATTGATTGTGGAAGGAAGTAGGAAAAATAGTGACATATATCATCTTAGTGAGTTGAATGGACAAAATTTTATTACTATGCAGAGAGAATAAAGTTGGCTTTGGTATAGAAAGTTGAGACATTAATTTTTATGACATTGTTAAGATTAGCTCAAGAGGAATGGTTTGGTATATACCAAATATTAAGAAGCCTCAATCTACCAGATGCAAACCAAGTCATGAAGGAAAAATAGACAAAAAGTAGATTTCCTACTAAGGAGTATTCTACATCAAAACCATCGATTTGGTCCATATAGATCCGTGCAGACCTATGAGGTCAAAGAGTCTACAAGGAGATGGGTATTCATGATTCTTATTGATGATTACACTAGAATTACTTGAATTACTTTTAAAAAAGAGAATTCAAAATCATTTGAGAAGTTTAAGGCATTCAAGACATTAGTAGAGAATGAAACCAAAAGAACAATCAAGGTTTTGAGATCAGATAGAGGTGGAGAATTTGATTTTGAAAAGTATGATAAACTATGCGAAGAGCATGGGATCCAAAGAAATTTTTTTTCTCCTACGACTGTAGCAAAATGGAGTTGCATAATGGAAGAACCAGATTATATAGTAGATGGAAAGAATAATTTTGTGTCAAGAAATTCTACTAGATATGTACTGGAGAGAAGCAGTTCAAATTACAATATATATCTTGAACAGAGTTCAAATAAGATGTAAGATTGATAAAACACCTTATGAGTTGTGGAGAGGAATACTGGCTTCAATTAGACATCTCGGGATATTTGGAAGCAAGTACTACATCAAAAAGGATGAAGAAAATTTGGTAAGTTTGATTCCAGTTTTGATGAAGGTATTTTTATTGGTTATTCTTTGAAAAGTAAAGCATGTGGATGTTACAACAAAAGGCTGATGAGGATTGTGGAAATTGCAAATGTGAGATTTGATGAAACAATTCAGTCTACTGATACTCCTGAATTATAAGTTGATGAAGAGCTAATCCACAAAAGTGATAAAGATTCAAAATTTGTTACAAAAACACTAGTAAAATATGTTCAGAAGACTCACTTTGAAGACTAGATTATAGGAGATAAAGATAGTGGGGTTTAGACCCATAGGAGACTTGAGAAGGAAAATGGGCAACTACACTTTGCATTATTATCAAAGATAGAACCAAATTCTTATAAAGAAGCAAGCAAAGAGAAAGGTTAGATAGAGGTTGTGGATGCAGAGTTGAATCAAACCAAGAAGAATGAAACTTGAAAACTGGTCCCAAAACCTAAAGGCAAGAATGTGATTAGAACTAAGTGGGTTCTTAGAAACAAGATAAATGAAGAAGATAAAGTGATTAGGAACAAGGCTAGACTTGTGTGCAAAGGATATGCTAAAATTGAAGACGTAGTTTTTGAAGAGACATTTTCTCTGGTAGCAAGACTAGAAGCAATCAAGATGTTTTTATCTCTTTTAGCATTCAATAATTTCAATGTATACTAGATGGATGTTAAGTCAATTTTTTTGAATGGACAGTTAGAAGAAGAGGTCTACCTTGAACAACCAAAAGGGTTTCAATGTTTTGATAATCTAGATTGTGTGTGAAAATTGAAGAAGGCCCTTTATATACTCAAACAAGCTCCCAGGGCTTGGTATTCTAGGTTGGGTGAATGCTTATAGTAGCAAGGGTTCTGAAGAGGAAGTGCAAATAGTAATTTGTACATTAAAAAATAGAAGGTGATCAACTACTGATAGTGGTGGTATATGTAGATGATATCACTTTTGGTGTTAGTAGTGATGACATGTACAAGGTGTTTCATAAGGTAATGCAGAGTAAGTAAGAAATGCCAATGCTAGGTGAATTATCTTTCTTTCTTGGCTTGCAAATTGCACAATCAGATAAATACATATTCATTTCCTAGAACAATTACATAAAGGAGATGTTAAGTAAGTTCAAGATGGAAGACTACAAACTGGTGGGTATACCAATGGTCACAAGATGCTAGGTGAGTAAAGATGATGAATATACTTCGACAGACCAAACCTTGTACAAATCTATGATTGGTAGTTTTTTGTATGTGACAACATCTAGAATGGATATAATGCAGACACCTTGGACATTGTTGATGGTCAAAATAACACAACAATGTTAAAATAGAATATTGCTAGTCTATTTCTCCTAAAAAAGATAAACAACCTATAGCCACTTATCTTCCAAGGTCTCTGTAGTTGGTTCTCAATTGTGTTGATGTTGTTCAGTGGCCTATGCAACTATAATATTCAAGGGGCTTGCTAGTAAAGGGTACAAACTACACTATATGAACTAAATTAACATTTTTGGGGGTGTAAATAAACATAAAAAGATAGAATAGATCTTGGAACAACAAACATAAATGTAAACTCCTTTTAATTCAGACATTTAAACTTCATAATGTGCATTTCTTTCAAATAACTAAAAACATAAAATGATACAATCCATAGAATACTCAATACCACTACATTCATTCATAGTGCTAATTCAAGACATACAATCATTCATCACCATTAAACTTTGAAATCAAATCAGAACATATCACCTGCTCATTACTAAAATTTATAGATCAACAAATACAAAGAAAATACATTCACAGATAACTCAATGAACTAGTCTTAGATTCAGAATATTCTATTGATTTTCATCAAATAAGAGACATTTATGCACAACATTCACTGGAATACAAATGACTATCATTCATTAACATTACCATTGAAATTCATTATGGAAACAACATAAACTGTATTGAAAACTTTGTAAAAATGTCTAAGTAACTTTGCATAAAACTATAAAAGCTTCTAAAAAAAACTGTAAAACTATCCTAGATGTCTCTTTAGGCGGCTAATCCTTGCTTCAATGAGCCCACCTTTATAAAATGGAGAGAAATTCTACATATAGGAAAAAAATTTACTAATTCCTCTCATCAAAAATTTAGATCCACAAATCATGGAGCAATTGGGGCAACGTAAGATGACTGTCCGTCATGATCTTTAGTTATTGATTGATGATCTTTATCAAAACCTGTGCTCAAGAGGGGAAAGAGAGAACTATTGGGATCTCTAGTTGGACTCGTGTCATGATCCTACAAAATAGGAAAGGGATTTTTCTAGCTAGCCGTCCCTTTTTTATGCTTATCTGGTAAAGGGATATGTCACCGCCACTTTATTCCTGTGTTTTCTGCTCAAGTATGTACTCATCATAATTAGTGAACACTTGTTGGAGTACGTCCATCTCTGTCATGTCCACCCAACTGTCTTCAAACTTTATTATCTTTAGTTTAGTAGAGGCAAACTCTTGTATATCTCCAATTTTAATAAGCTCGCTTCTGGCAGCCTTTATTTCTTCCTTGATATCCATGAGCGTATCCATCAAGAGGTCATCACCATAATCCCCTTTTTGCATTACCTCCTTAAATCTACCACTCCATTTCTCTTTAAGATTATCAAGAAAGAGGCCATTTGTCACAGGGATGTCTTCATTAACAAGTATAGCAATACTTGCTCCCAATTCCTCAACTTTCTCATGTAGATCATTTCCATCCTGTTGCACCTCATTCCTATGTCCATAAATGAATGAAGAGCAGAATCTAATAATGTCGATGGTATTTTCAATGAAGTTTGCATTATCCTCTTCAAGGATGGAATGTTTTAATGTTGGAATTGTGTACTTCAATCCCACTGGCCTAAACCTCTGAGAGAGAAATTTTGGTGTGACACTGAGATGTCTGGTCGATCTGTATAGTGATCTTGAACTGTCTGTGAGATCGATGTGACTCAACCCGATTTGAGTTATCCCTATGAAGTTCCTTCTTTGAACATATCGGTGTGACCTTTGGTGTGTCTTGGCGATGAAGGTGGTCAACATGGAATGAGCTATCAATAAGAGGTTTTGAACTCACATCAATAGTAGAAGTCCAATCGAAAAGTTATATCGGTGTGAGTTTGGCCGATGGGACTTTGTTGGGCTGACACTAGACTTTGGCATGTATCATATCGGCAATGCCAGTCTAACCGATTGGTTGTGATTGGGGAGTCTTTTTGAAAATACTAGGTCGGTGTGATATAATTTTTTGGTATGTGTCTTATCGACAATGTCAGTCTACCTAATGAGATATGATTGGTGAAACATATGGCTGGTCTTGTCGATGGGAGCCATCGGTGCAACTTGAAAAGTCAGTGCAAGTTTCCTAACTCTCAGCAAAGATAGAATTCTGGCCGAAGAGTTCCTTCGGGGAGACTCTAGTCGATGAACAGTTCGTCAGGCTAACTTTGGTCCTCAATTAGACCTGGGAAGATTGGATTGATAGTAGAAGTTCAGTCGATGAGGTATGGTTAGCGTAAGCCTTGCCGATGGTTCTTCATCAATATGAAATGTGACTTCAGCCCAGTCTTAAGGTCTCTATTTGATGGTTGAAGTCTTTTTGATGGACCATTCATGAGTGGCATCAAAGTAACCCGAGTCTTTGGCCTAGCTTTGGATTATCGTTCTGACTGTATTGGTCTGCCCGATGGAATCAATCGGGGTAAGTCTTCTCGATGAGGTGAACAAAGAGAATTCACTTCAGTATGAAATGAACTATTAGAGGAGCTTTGGAGACTCCCTTCGAGGTAGGATCTCAACCCGATGGTCTTTTGGTTGGGGAGTCTTCACCAAGTCTGAGCGATGGACCGTTTGAAGACTTTGTAGTCTGTGATTATCAAATGGGCAGTTTGGCATCAGTGAGACACAATCTAGTGTCCCATCGATACACAATACAATTGAAGAGTTTTTGAAAGAATGAATATCCAACGTGGTTTGTTTTAAACCAATGAGAGAAGAAGAATGTAAACTATTTGCAGTTAGACTGTTGAGACCAATCACTTGTGGGAAGATCAATAGACCATTTTTGAACTGTGAACAAAATGGAACTCTCTACAATGCTCGAAGGTTGGAGAATTAGAATGTTGTTCTGAAGGAGGTGAATCCTATCTCTCTGTGGTTTGATTGTGAAACCTCTCTCTCTATGTGAATTTTCTCTATATATTGTCTAAGAGTATTGTAATAGTGTGAAGTTTGTAATGGACTAAGAGGTTGATCAGGGAAATTAAAAAAAGGAGGGCAATAGAACAGGGTTGTTGCCAGTTTGTCTCCAGAATGAAACAAGATGTAATCTCTATAAAGGCTTAGTGCTTGAGTTGTATTTGTAACTATTTTTTTGCATGAATAATACAATGGTGATCTAGGATTTTGGAGGGGTTTTTTACCCGAAAGGGTTTTCCCCACATAAATCTATCTGTTCATTATTTTGTTTCATCTTTAATGTTTCATTTTTCTTGGTTAGAATTTGTTTATGCAAGTTTTTGAAACTGAATTTACATGAGCTTGTCTTAGAAGGATTAATGTGGGAAATGAACTTTTTCTGATTTAGCTTTGTGACATAATTGTACGTGTTTTTGAGGCAATCTAATTGAAATTAAAGTTAATGAAGGAACTACAGATCTTGGATGCTTCTCTGAGATGACAAAAATTTCCCTACATCCAACAAGGTTTGTATTGGCAGTTTATTGATATCTTTCAACTTTCTTGCATACTCTGTATATTCCTCTTCGTGTTTTCCAAGAGTCTCGGCATGTGAAACCATATCATTAACCAATTCTAGTGCAACTTCATGAGTTTTCCAACTCTCAACAAGTAAATCCTCACTTCCTAATTCAGCCTAACAATCCATCTATCCATCATTCTCACCTTATTTCTCATTTCAACAAGGTTGTCCGCCTCTTTCTTACTTAACAAAACTAGTGTCTCAGGAGTGGCAAATTGTGAAGAAATAGGAGAAGAATTTTTTTTCAAGAATTTATGCAATTGGTCTACCTAAGATTTGAGCTCATCCTTTCTTTTCTTGTCCTTTACCATTCTTTATTTGGTGGAAGAGGATACATATATCAATAGATCCATCTGTTGGTTCCTTGTAGGCCTCCCCAAATTCGTCGTGCCTAGTTCATAATCACTTAACTATATTTCTTGTTTATCTTTATCAACCATTGGAATGGCATATTCAACTACAATCTCCCTAGCATCTATCATCCTAGTAGAATGAAGAAGTCTATCCCTTTTCTTGGGCCTCTCCTTCTCAATCTTCTTCATCACATCATCCCAGTTAAGGGGCTAGGGTTGTACTATTTGTTTTCCATAAAAATTAAGCTTTAACCATGTTGGGGCAGTAGGAGGAGTTACCACTTGTGTAGAAGAAGATGTGGAAGAAGAGAGAGGTTTCCAAAGTGCTACCTTAGGTTGAGAATCAACCTCTTGTTGCTTTTCCTTTTCTTCCTTTTTCTTTTCTACTTTTTCCTTGGCCAGCCTGTCAGCCTCAACTTTCTCTCTTTCTTCTTCTTTCCTCCTTTCTTCCAACATTTCATCTCTTTGTTTCTCTAGCTCTTTGACCTTTTCCCACATTTTTGCTTCTTCTTTCTCTTTCTTAGCTTGTTCCTCTTGTTCAAGTATTCTCAATTTGATCTCTTCTTCTTCTTTCTTTCTCTGAGCTTCTTCTATTGCTCTAAACTTGGCCTCAATGGCTTCTATTTCCCTTTTTTGGAATAGAAGATCTTCTTTATCTTTTTGTTTTCTTTCCAATTCTTTGGACTTTGTCTTAGCTTCCAATTCTTGTTGCTTGGCAAGTGCATCAGCTTTAGCTTTAACCTCCAATTCCTATTGTTTGGCTATTGCATCATCTTTAGCTTTGGAATCTACTTCCTTCTTTGCATCTTCAAAGAGCTTCCATGGGTCCTATGGAGTTAGGACATGCTCAGCCTCAATACCTTCAATATCTTTAGTGGAAGTAGTTACAAGAGGCTCATTATCTAATTGTGTAGCCTCTAAATCAGTATTTATGTCATGAATTTCAATCTCCTTTCCTTTCCCCCTCAAAGTTTCAGCTTTCTCATGTAGGGTCCCAGCAGGTACTTATTCAAAATATTTTTTAGGGAGGGGAGTATGAGATGAAGATCCTTCTCTAAACGTGGCATTTCCCAAAACCAATGATTCATGGGTTTCTTGAATGAGTACTTTTGGAATAGCATCTCCTCTAGAGATAGTAGGAAAATATTCCAATTTCTCTTAAGGAGTTGTCCTCCTCTTATTTATTTTGTATCCTTGGGTAGTTCCTACCTTTCTCTTCTTTGAAGCTTGAGCCTGTGGCTCCTTTATCCTCATAACTACCCATTGGATACTTCTATCCATCACTATCTTAGAAATTTTTTTAATATCAATAAATTCCTCCTCGCCCCAGTTTATTGGGTCCAAGTTCCTGGTGCCTATCTTTCCCACTTCATATACAAGGTCCAAAATTACGCAATCATATGATAGTGTATCGGGAATGTATGCCTTCACCCCATACTCAATCATTTGTGGGATGGTCAATCTTTCATAAATCCTCCTAACATCATCGTCATCGTGTAAATCAATCTAGAAATCTTCCAACAAATTGTAATGTTTATAAAAAATGATGGGATTTAGACCATTCATTTTATGCTCCATATCAAAGTGTTTTCGGGTTGTATATAAACCTAACTTCAAGGAACTCAGTTCTTCACATACTGCCTTTGCATCCAAATTATGAAGGCATCAATATTCTCCCAATATCATGGGGAACTTGTGGCATCCAGGCTTATGTTTGTTGGAAAATTTTGCATTGACTCCCATAGCTTAACATATGAATTCCATAAGGACAATCTTGTCATTGCAACATCCTGGGAGTAGGTGAGGATTTCCATCAAATCTTGCTAACCTGAAGTAGGAGAAATTGGGGTATTGTATATACCAATGTCTCCACTCAGCAATGAGAGCCATGGCATTCTCTACTCAAACTAAATCCAACATCCTAGTCAATCAATTGATGATGACATAAAGGAATGCATCATTGAACCTTCTTTAGTGCAACTCTGATGTTTGTAAGGTCAATTGATCATAATGATCCCAAACCTTCTTTTGTCTAGGAGCTTCTCCCAATATTCCATTTGCATTCAACCCACGAAAAATGCCCATCCTTGCCACAACAAATACAACATAAGAGGTCATAAAGAAGCTCTTTGTTTTCTTGACACTCAACATTTGATTGTGAAAATTATCATATAAGATCATTCCCTAATCAAATTGTTGCTTTCCATCAAAAATAGCTTCAATGAATGGGAACATCCATTCCTTGAAGCATGTAGATTCCTTCTTTCCAAACACTCTAAAAAGCATCATAATCAAGTCATCAACTTCCTTCTTGAAGTATCCCCTCTTGGGTTTCTCAAGAACCTTGGTTAAGGACTTCTTCTCGGTCCTCAACCACTTCTTGTTCATGTGGGATCTATTGACTTCTTTATTCTTATTGAATATTTGTAATGCTTCTAACTCAATCACCTGCTTGGGGTTATTTGGAGTAAGTGCATTAAACATAAACCTCATCATCTACGGAGATAGATCAATTATCACATTCCCTTGTTGATCCATACACTGCCTTGATATAGGATTATAAGCTCCTATTGCAATCAAGATGAGCTCCTGGCATTGAACTAATAGAGGGAAGAGTGTGACATGTGCTAGATGCATTGGACTATTCTTTCTATCCTCCTAGTCACCTCTTCTGCAAAAGTATTGAGAGTGAGTTCCTCACAATTGAATGATCCTAAATTAGTGTCTGTAGCATCAACCCATCCTGAATCTAACTTGCTAGTTGTAAGAGTTTCATCTTGGTGTTTGTATCTCAAGGTGTAGGGAAGCTATTCCACCTTTATCTTCTTTGTCTTTTCTCCCTTTGAGCTTTCAACAACTTACCCTTCCTTCTGTGAAACATCTCCATATAGTCAAAACATTGTTTATTCTTTCAAGACAAGCCTGGATTAGATTAATAGAAAGCATGAATATCATCATTAGAAGGTTTACCTTTCATATTACCCTGTCCTTCCCTAGGTATCCCTTTTATACTTGGTGAAATTTGAAACTCATTGAAGGCAGAACCAAGAAATGGATTAGCATTAGAAAGCTTCTAGTATTGGCGGGATCGGGGTCAGGATCAACTTTGGAACTGGGACCGAGATCGCAACGAAAATCAAACCTAGAACATTACATAGTTCCAAGTCTTGCTTCCATTCTGGTTCCAATTCCGCCAGTGGAAAGGATGTGCAGTGGATTCAAAACCTCATCAGGAGCTGGCTCAAAATTGGTCATGAACTCATACCCACATACTTATGGATTGAGATTGTTCTTGGCTCCGCTTCCACCACTTCATCATCAAATATGAAGCAAACTTAACTAAGCGGCCATAATGACTTAGAATGAGGAGACTTAAAATAAAGGCACGATTCCACTATTGATATGACCAAGGTAGGACCAAGCCAGCTAGGGCATAATATTATAAAGAAACAACGCACAAACCCTAGCTTGCGTAACTCGTCGACTCAAGAAATTAGGGCATCACAAACTCGACATGAAAACCATTGCATCAACATAGGAATAAGATCAAAGGGATCCCTAACAGATTTCAAACCCTTTTAAAATTCTCAAGATCCCCTCAAAAACCCTAAACGAGATTAGGGCACGATAGTACGAATACCGCTAAAAGTGAAAACGATAGCAGATCGACAAAAACAAACATAAAACAAACGAAAAGAAAATCGAAAACGACAAACCGAAAAAGGAAAAAAGAAAAAAAAAACATCAAAACAAAGTGAATATTCACAAGGAAGCTCTCGTGAATGTGGCAAGAACACAATGAACATGAACGGGAAACAAAACATGTGAAACTGAACAGGAGAAAACCACCTACCTCAAAACTCTACGAAGAGCCAAATAACCTTGATTAAGGTTTTGAATTCAATTTTTTGTGTACGAAGAGCCTATAATTAATGTAATTAATGTGGTTGGTTGGGTGTGAACTTAATGCGAGAATGAGCACATGGCTATTGTGCACATAAGAAGTAATGTGGGCACAAAATCAATGCAAGAACGAACAAGAAGCTACACCAAAGTTTCTCATCCTTCAACAACTCTAGTTTTGAGGCATGGAAGAAGACAACAAAAGAACGGGGGTGGATTCGGGACCAAAATAAGATAGGAAACCTTTCACAAAGTTCTCGGTTCGGGTTCGTTTCTAGTTTTGTTCCTCCCAAAGACAAAGAAAAATGAAAAGAACAAAGGTGGTGAGACAAGAAGACAAAGTAGGATTGGGACCAAAGGAACCAAGCCCAAAACAAACAAACAAACAAAAAAGAACAAAACACAAAGGCAGAGGCAAAGGTGGAGGTGTAACGGGAATTGATTTTGGAACTTTGCAAAAAAATTGAATTCGAGATCCAATTTGACTTCGATCCCATCAAAAAGAACACAACATCGACACAAGGAATAACAAAAGAAAAAGGAGGTAGGACCGGGGCAAAGCCTGTCCCAAAGGAAACCCTGAGAAATGACAAAAGGAAAAGGAAAACAAACAAGAGAGAAATCGGAACCAAATCCAGACAGGGTACCTTTGCAAGTTCCAAGTTCAAATTTTGTTCTGATTCTACTTCCACCAAAGCAGAAGAAGACAAAGACTTGGGAGAAAATAATAACTCCTAAGTCCCGAATAAAAAACACCAAGGAAAAACAAAAGAAAAGGGGAACCCATTTTGACCAAAATTAAAATGGGGTGGTTATGCAAGGCAAACAAATGGCGTTTTAGTTGAAAAAATGGTTTACCCATTTTCAAGATACTGAAGAATTCAATCACCCAAAACCTTTGTTGATGAACGTTTTACACTCAAGTATGATCAGTCATGGAAAATAAGGCTGAGGTGGAATCTCAAATGTAAATTAACATTAACTACTTCGAATCTGAGTGTGTGCATGTATGGTGCATCTGTTTTGGTAAAAATTGTATTCAAGATTCAAGCTACATGAATTGAACCCCTTTTACTATCGTGCAATGATATCCTAGGTATTGCTCCACTTCCATCTAGGCATTTATAGCCTTGACGAAGGTACCTCTAGTTATCTCAAAGCATTGCTCTATTGTCGGTTAGGCATCCATCGCCCCGATAGAGATACTCAAACTACCCTTCTTGTATTGAGTTTGTCATGATTCAATGATTCTCTTTTCTTCTCATTTTTATAAGCTTTTCTTGAAGGAATTCTTTTATTAGCTTTTCTCAATACTCAAATATAACAACCTAAAATTTGGGGTTGAGAACTACAATGGATTTCATGATAGTGTCAAGATTCATATTTTTCACTCAAATCTAAAATACAATAACCTAGAAATAGATGGGCTTTTATGTAGAGCAGATGTTCTTATCTATTTTGTGACAGATTCAACTGTGGTTTATGAATTTTTTTTTTACAATAGCCCTATTTGTGTTTAACCTTTCAGACCATTATATAAAAATAACACAAGACACAGGTCATGAAGCGAAAAATTTCAACAAACATACCTAAAAATAACTCAACTAACATCTCTCCTAGTACTGTTAGTATACATTGAATAACCACTCCGAATTTTGAAGTGGCACCAAATCGAGGTCACTCAAAAACAAAAGGGACATAAACACAAACAACCACAAAATCCCATAACAAACAAAAGAAATGAACCAACTAAATACATATATACATCCAACTAAAACATCAAACCCTCATGAACCAAAGTAATGTTTGAGAAACTTCCCATTGATTGGCAATGGAACAAGCTCTCTCGTCAAAGTGGTCAACCAAAAAGAATTCTCGCCAAGGATCTCGATGATCTGATAGAGACCCAACCAAAGTCGGTCAAACTTTTGATGGTCCCCTTTCCTTTCCTTTGCTTTAGCCCATAGTAGTACCGGGTCTGATATTCTAAAGGCTTTATTTTTTTCTCTTTTCTAAAACCAACGTTTGACAACAACTCGATGCTCAGAAAATTGTTGTAAAGAAACATCTCTTTGTTCCTCTAGATACAAAAAACTTGTCAACCTGACCTCTATCCTATCATCATTTGAGTATAATTCTTGCATAAAACTAAGAATAGGTATTTGTAGATGAACAGAAAAATTTGGGTCCTGGCCATAGACCAACTTGAATGGTGAGTTTCCTAAACAGCCTTGATTCGAGTTTTATCCACCCATAAGGAAAATCTAAGTTGAGTATGCCAATCCCTTGTGTTACTTTCTAACAATTTCTTAATTAATTCCAACATATTTTTGTTTGTAGACTCAGCTACTCTATTCCCTTGTGGGTAGTAATTAGAAGAATGTGTTAACACAATTTTATGCCCATATTATCATTGAATAAATTTTGCAGAAGAGAAAGCAGGGCCATTATCAACATACTAGGGCAAATGGTACTCCAAACCTGCTAATGATGCATTCATTGAGGAATTTAATGACCACCTCAATGGTGTTGTTCTTACAAGGTTGAGCTTTAGTCTAGTGTTTACAGTAATCGGTTGTCGTCAAAATAAATTTGTGACATGCAGAAGAATTGGGGTTAATTACCCCAACAAAATCCAATGCCCATTGGGTGAATGGCCTTACCTCATAGACGGGTTGTAGGGGAATTGTAGGGGCATTACTCAATTGTGTTCCTTGGATGCAAAATTCTGACATGTATGACATGTAATTAAATGTTGGTGAGCATCACAGAATACATGGGGCCAGTAGTAACTTGATCTCAAAATTTGGTGTGCCATGGAATCAGCAGAACCACGTCCAATACCGTGTCTACCATAAAATTCCATTATGAATTGTTTTTCTTGTTGTTGATCAAGGCAATGTAGATAGATGCCCTCAAATATTCTTAGGTGCAAGCTCCCCTTTTGAGCATATAGTGAGAGCTCTTCAACCTGAGTTATCTCCTCTGAGTAGAATTCATGCCATCTAGACATTTTTTATTTAACAAAAAAAATATCAAACCTACATACCAAGGATCGTCTGTAAATTATTGTATTGTATACTTTTGACAGGTGATCTGAGAATCAATGTCTGGCATTGCCTTGGATAGGCCTTGTTCACAGACTAACTTCATTGGATGGGTTTCAAGATCAAATTATTGTAAGATTGTCATCCACTTTCCTTGTCTCTCCCCAAGTTCATTCTCCATAAGAAGTAACTTTACAATAGGGTCAGGAACTATGGCAATAACTTGACTGTGAAGGATATAGTGTCGAAACTTCTTGACAACTCACACAATTGCAAAATCTTGTTTCTCCAAAGGCGGATACCTAACTTCAAGATTTTTGAATGGAGAATTCATAAAATCAATAGGTCTTTCATCTCCTTCACCTTTTGTTGTATCAAAATAGCAGCACAAAAATGGTCAGATGCGAAAGAATATATATAAAACGACGTTAAATAGTCAGGGCTAGTTAAAACTGATGCCTCTGAAATAGAATTTTTAATCTACAAAAATGCAGATTTAGCCCCATTGCTCTAATCAATCTTAACATATTTCTTCATCATTTCATTAAGGGATTTGATGATCTCCGCAAACCCAGTTATAATTTTTCTTACAAAATTTATCTTTCTGAAGAAAGATCTCATTTCCTTTTTACTGCCTAGCATGGTCAACTTGAGAATGGATTCCACTTGATCAAGGTCAATTTATATTCCTCTCTTATATAATGTGACCCAGGAGCTTCCCTTTCAAAACCCCGAATATGCACTTCTTCAGATTAAGAGAAACACCATAACTTATGCACTTTTGAAGGACCTTTGATAGGTCTGTGACATGGTTTTCTCTATTCTTTGAGAACACTATCAAATCATCCATGTAGATGATAATGCATTTAACTACCAGATCTTTGAATGTCACATCCATTGCACGTTGAAATGTGGCCCCAACATTGATTAGACCAAATGGCATCCTTCGATAAGAAAATTTCCTCCACTTGGTAGTGAAGGCAGTTTTCATTCTATCCTCATGATTGACCAATACATATTATATCTTGAATATCCATCTAGGAATGACATCATTTGTGAACCATTCACTATTTGCAGCACCTTATCAAGGGAAGGGAGCGGATAATTTTCCTTTTCTAAATCTTTACTTAGATTTATGAAGTCGACACATAATCCAATTTCTCCACTCTTCTTACGAATAGGGACCAGATTAGCGACCTAGGTTGAGTTCCTTACTCAAAAATTTATCCTTTTCAACAGCAACTTTTGTACCTCCTTAATAATCAGAGGTTCGATGAGAGCATTAACTGGGCGTTGCTTCAATTGGAATGGCTTCTCTTTACGTTTCAATGGGATGGTGTGTGTGATCGCAGAAGTGTCGAAATTCTTCAGATCTTCATATCCCCAGGCTATTTTTGCAATGTCTCTTTTCAACACTCCCAATATTTTGTCTCTGATTTCCTTGGGATAGGTTTTATCGATAAAAATGTTCTTCTTTGGCCCTGAATCTGCCAAGTTATATGACTCATCTTTCCCTCCTTTGGCATTTGTAGGCACTTTCTCACGAGCTTGAGGATTAGAATAAAAAATTCTTTCAAATGCCACCATTCCTTTGGGAATGTTGTTAGATTCCAGGTTCATTATTCCTTCCACATCATAATTTTTTGGATCCCAATCTCCTTGATCTTGGTCAGATTCATCAATGATCTGACCTTCAAACACCTTTGAACTCACAAGGAAAGTGAGAATATGTTGATCATCATCAAACACTTGGAAATTTCTGACATTGTGAGGGATAGAAAGGATGGAGACTAATTCAATGGAGAATCATTTTAATTTGGGATCTTGCATGGGCTCCAAAGTAGTCATTACAATAGCCAAGGCGTTTGCGATCTGATTATCTTCTCTAGGAATCAATTTGATTCTGAAAGCATCAAAATCTTCTATCAGATTCCATACCATGTTTGTGTATGCAACCAACCTCTTATTATGACATGTATATTGATTGTGGACACGTTTAATAATTACCTCAGAGTCTCCATGATCATCAGAGTTGTGATCTTCTTATGATGTGCAAACATTAGTCCTCTAGTAAGTGCTTCATATTCTACAACATTATTAGTGCAACCAAACTACAACTTGTAAGAAGTAAAATACGTTTTCCCTTTTGGGTTTGCCAGTTCAACTCCAGCTCTACTCCTTGCTTTAGACTTAGAGCCATCAAATTTAAGGGTCCAGAGTTGGTCTGGGGCTAGGTTTTCCTTCTTGGGGTGAGTCATGGGAATTTTTTTGTGTGGAATAACTGGCGGCTCAGATTGGTTCATCATATTAGGCCCAAGAGTCTGGTGCATATGATGTCGATCTGATTCTCCACTCAAATTTGATACTTTTGTAGGAACTGCTCCCTACACCTCACCTTGATCAGCACCCCCAAAATTGGTCATCTTCTCAAGAAATCCCTTGGGGATTGGAAGATTAGTAGGGGCGAGTGTCTTGATCAACTTCTGAGATTGGTCAGCCTCATCATGTGAATCCGACAAATAAGACCTCAATTTGTACAATATGGGGAATGACTTCATTCTTGGTATGATTGTTCCTCATCAAGATAGTCGCATCTCTAGCTTCAAATGGGAACTAGCCCAAAGGTGTTCTAAGGTGAGGTTCATGATTGTCTCATGACTAATAGCCATGATTTAGAATATTTACACAATGTTGACATGTCAAATCAGAATGACTCTAGTAATGGACCCTACACCAATCTGCGAGTAAAAGACTCCACAAGTTAAATTCATTTCCTAAAACTAGCTTGTCTTGTTGTAATTTCCTCATTAGAACTTGGTGATTGATAGTGGTCATATCATCACTGTGTTCCAAAGGTTGTGGGTGTTCAGGATTGACTATTGAAAAGGTCAAAATTTCTTCTCTCCTATAAACTCCCATCTTAGTTTCAAAATATGCTACCTCATTAGGACAATCATACTCGGTGATCATGTGTTTCAAATGATGTTCACTTTCTATCCTAATCTAGGTTGCCACCCCTTTCCATGGGAGCCACATATGTGATAAATCCAAGGAAAGATAATCTCCAAGACTTTTCATCAAGTTCCGGCTAAGAATCATGTTGTATGTTTCAAGTATATCAGCCACCTAAATATCTATATATGTATGGATTTGTGGGTCTAATCCAATCTACACATGCATATTCTTTAGCTCACCAATGAAATTAACCTCAGTTTTTTCAAATTGTATCACTTTCTTGTGAGTCTGGACTAGACTTAATCCCAACCTTTTACAAATAGAAAAGGGCATGACATTACCCGTGGCTCCGAAATCTAAGAGACAGTTGTGTAGATTCTTTATGTAAACTCTTAAGCTTAAAAGAAATGAGGGGTCCCTGTCTTACCTCTATACAGGGTTGTGTTCATATCATTAGTTGGAGTCACCTTATGCTTTCCTTTTGACTTATCTTCCTCCAAAAAGGCTTTCAATACAATATCATGTTGGGTAGGGCACCATTTCAGAATGTCAAAAAATGACAGAGAGGTCCTCTATTTCTGCATTTCTGAAATGAAATAAAATTTTATATCCTTATTCCTAGGAAACCAAGGAACAAGAATAGATTCACCTTTTTTATATGAATCAGATGGGCCTTTCAGTGGAGGTAGATTGTTATCAAAATTTTGATTCAGAGGAACTGTCGCATTAGGAGGGGCAGATGTAGTAAATAGCTCCTTTTTCTGATTCCTCAAGAAATGGCCTTCCTTGGTTTGAAAGGTCTGAGAATCATATGTGTCTTCCTCTAGTTCGTTCTCTCCCTGCATGGGAAACTGGTATCATTCATCAATGGTCTCAAAATTCATGGCTATATCCACCAATCCACTACCTTGGTTGGGATTTCCTTGTGGCAGGTGGGAGTATGCTTGTGCTATCTTGACAACCTTCTCCATTTCAGGGCAATTAACTTCAGAATGTAACGCAATGTCACGTAACCTACACCAATTCGTCATGAGATTCAAATCTGCAACATTTATAGTATGTGGCTTATCCGTGTTGGATTCATAATTGTGGTATATTCCCTCATTATTTGGTCCACTATTCCACTTCCTATTACTCTTTGATCTCTGATTATATCCCCTCATTTGGTTCTGATAGTTTTGATTGGGTAAGTTTTGACCTGGAAAATTCCTCTGGTTTTGATTGGAATTCTGATTGGAATAATTGTTCTGATTCGAAAACCCTCCCTAGTTTTGATAACCCTAGTTTTGGTATCCTGGATTTTGATTTTGGCCTTGAGAGGGGTCTAGTTTAAGCTGATCCATTTCATTAGTCACCTGAGATAAATTATTCTTCAAAGTTTCTACCTTTGAAGTCAACCGGGTGGTATGCTCATTTTCTCAATAATTTACGGTAGGTGAGTGAGTTGCAGGATTAGACCCTCCAGTGAAATTATGTGAGTTCTGATCCTGTTGGGATGGATCTAGAATCCCCTCGTTAACCCATGGTTGTGGGGAAGGCATTTGTAACTCAACTAAAGGTCCATAAGCAAAGTGGTACATTCTTGGGATTGTATTGAACAATGGACTTGGATTAGGCATCAAAGGGTATCCCAAGGGAGGAAAAATTCCTCTGAAGCTGCCTGACTATGAGCTTATCTATTATTTCAATTTAATAGCCAAGTGATACACCTTGGACAACAAATCAATATCTATTGCAAGATAGGTTCTTTGCAGAAATAAACCAATGAGCGGGTCTATGGCTTTTAGGTAGGATATGATGGCAATGTTCTTTGCCACCAGATAAGGATCTTGCAACAATTTATACATTATTTGGAAACGAGTATTAAAAAGGGGTAATGGCTCATTTGGTTCCTTCCTAATCATGAAAAATTGGTGATATAAGATAGTCGGATCTACATAGACCCATAATTGATTGATAAAGGCATCCTCTAAGTTTGTCCAACTCAGGAAGGATCCAATGGGTAAGTTCAGATACCAATTATAGGCCATATCCCCTAAAGAATAGGGAAATGACCTACATGCAACATCATGATGGGTTATTTGAGCTCGTTTACAAGAATCTTTAAACACATGTATGTACTCTTCAGCACTTCGTGATTCTCCATGGGATTACCTAGGACAAAATTTCTTGAGATTCTTAGGCATCTCACGAATGCCACAAGGAATAGTTCCCAATGGGGAAGGGTTATTTGCAAAGAATGCCATAAGTTGCGGTGGATTTTGCTGTGCCAATGGTAATATTGGAGAAAATACAAGTGGAGTGGGTGGTGGTGTTGAAGCCCTATGATTTTTGGGTCTAGTAAGCGTTCAAAGTTCGAGAAATGCGTCTAGATTTGCAGAGGATATGAGAATTCTTCTAAACATTTCTAGTGAAAATGACCCGATTCGCTCTAGTTTGTTCCTTTAGGCCCTCTTTCTAGCACTAGTTTTGTTGATAGTCAAAAAAACATACCAACATTAAAACAAAATATTGCTACTCTATTTCTCCTAAGAAATATAAAAAACCTATAGCCACCTTTCTTCCAAGGTCTTTGTAGTTGGTTCTCAACTATGTTGATGTTGTTCAGTGGCCTATGCAACTGTAATATTCAACGAGCCTACTGGTAAAGGGTACAAACTGCATTATATGAACTAACTTAACATTTTTGGGGGTGTAAATAAACATCAACTTGGAAGAGCAAAAATAAATGTAAACTCCTTTTAATTCAGACATATAAACTTCATAATGAGCATTTCTTTCAAATAACTAAAACCATAAAATGATATAATCCATAGAATACTCTATACCACTGCATTCATTCATATTGCTAATTCAAGACATACAATCATTCATCACCATTAAACTTTGAAATCAAATCATAACATATCACCAACTCATTACTTAAATTTATAGATCAACAAATACAAAGAAAATCCATTCATAGATAACTCAATGAACTAGTCTCAGATTCAGAATCTTCTATTGATTTTCATAAAATAAGAGACATTTATGCACAACATTCTCTAGCATACGAATGACTATCATTCATTAACATTACCATTTAAATTCATTATGGAAACAACATAAACTGTATTGAAAATTTTATAAAAATGTCTAAGTAACTTTGCATAAAACTGTAAAAGCTTCTAATTTTTTTAGTAAAACTATCCTAGACTCTCTTTCGATGGCTAATCCTTGCTTCAATGAGCCCACCTTTACAAAATGGAGATAAATTCTACATATAGGCAATTTTTGCAGTAATTCCTCTCATCAAAAATTTACATCCACAAATCATGGAGCAATTGGGGCAACATAAGATGACTATCCATCATGATCTTCAGTTACTGATTGATTATCTTTATTGAAACTTGTGCTCAAGAGGGGATAGATATAACTGTTGGGATCTCCAATTGGACTCATGTCATGATCTTGCAAAATAGGACAGGGAGTTTTCCAGGTAGTCGTGCCTTTTTTATGCTTATCTGGTAAAGGGACATGTCACTGCCACTTTATTCCTACATTTTCTGCTCAAGTATGTACTCATCATAATTAGTGAACACTTGTTGGAGTACATCCATCTTTGGCCCATCCACCTAATTGTCTTAAAACTTTATTCTCTTCAGTTCAGTAGAGGTAAACTCTTGCATATCTCCAAGTTTAATAAGCTCCCTTCTGGAAACCTTTATTTCTTGCTTGATATCCATGAGCCTATCGATCAAGAGGTCATCACCATCATCCCATTTTTGTATTACCTCCTCAAATCTACCATTCCATTTTTCTTTAAGTTTATCAAGAAGGAGCACATATGTCACAAGGATGTCTTCATTAACAAGTATATCAATACTTACTCCTAATTCCTCAACTTTATCATGTAGATCCTTTCCATCCTGTTGCACCTCATTCCTATGTCCATAAATAAATGAAGACCAAAATCTAATAATGTTGATGGTCTTTTCAATTTTATCCTCTTCAAGGATCGACTTTTCCAACAAGGTTTATATTGGTAGTTTATTGATATCTTTCAACTTTCTTGCATACTTTGTATTCCTCTTCTTGTTTTCCAAGAGTCTTAGCATGTGAAACCATATCATTAACCACTTCTAGTGCACCTTCATGATTTTTACAACTCTCAACAAGTAAATCCTCTACTTCCTAATTCAGCCTAGCAATCCATCTATCCATCATTCTCGCCCTATTTCTTATTTCAACAAGGTTGTCCACCTCTTTCTTACTTAACAAAACTGGTGTCTCAGGAGCAGCAGATTGTGAAGAAATGGGAGAAGACAAATCTTTCAAGAATTCATGCAATTGGTCTACCTGATATTTGAGCTCATCCTTTCTTTTCTTGTCCTTTACCATTTTTGATTTTGTGGAAGACACTACAATATCAATGAGATCCATTTTTTGGTTCCTTGTAGGCCTCCCAAAATTCATCGTGCCTAGTTGATAATCAATTAACTCCATTTATTGTTTATCTTTATCAACCATTGGAATGGCACATTCAGCTACAATCTCCCCAACATCTATCAGCCTATTAGAATGAAGAACTCTATCCCTTTTCTTGGACCTCTCCTTCTCAATCTCTTTCATCACATCATCCCAATTAAGGGGTTAGGGTTGTAATATTTGTTTTCTTTCCAAATTACATTTTAACCATGTTGGGGCAGCAGGAGGAGTTACCACTTGTGTAGAAGAAGATGTCATAGGAGAGAGAGGTTGCCAGAGTGCTACCTTAGGTTGAGAATCAACCTCTGGTTGCTTTTCCTTTTTTGCCTTTTATTTTTCTGCTTTTTCCTTGGCCAGCCTATCAGCCTCAACTTTCTATCTTTCTTCTTCTTTTCTCCTTTCTTCCAACATTTCATCTCTTTGTTTCTCTAACTCTTTGACCTTTTCCCACATTTTGGCAGCTTCTTGCTCTTGCTTAGCTTGTTGCTCTTCTTCAAGTCTTCTCAATTCGATCTCTTGTTCTTATTTATTTCTCTGAGCTTCTTCTATGGCTCTAAACTTGGCCTCAATGGCTTCTCTTTCTCTCTTCTGTTGAGCCTTTTCTTCTTCCAATTCATGGATTTTCTATAATAGAGCTAACATATCTCTTTCTTCTTTAGTGTTCCACTTTGTTTCCCTTTGTTACAACAAAATATCTTCTTTCTCTTTTTGTTTTCTTGTCAATTCTTCAGCCTTTGTCTTATCTTTCAATTCTTGTTGCTTGGAAAGTGCATCAACTTTAGCTTTAACCTCCAATTCATGTTGTTTGGCTATTGTGTCAGCTTTAGCTTTGGCATATGCTTCCTTCTTTGCATCTTCAAAGAGCTTCTATTGGTCCTCTAGATTTAGGACATGCTCAGTCTCAATACCTTCAATATATTCAGTGGAAGCAGTTACAAGAGGCTCATTATCTTATTTGTAGCCTTTGAATCGTTATTTATGTCATGAATTTCAATCTCCTTTTCTTTCCCCTCAAAGTTTCATCTTGCTAATGTAGGGTCCCTGCAGGTACTTCTTCGGAAGATTTTTCAGGGAGGGGAGGATGAGATGAATATCCTTCTCCAAATGTGGCAGTTCCCAAACCCAATGATTCAGGTTTCTTTAAAGGGTAATTCTGGAATAGCATCTCCTCTATAGATAGGAGGAAAATATTCCAATTCCTCTTTAGGAGTTCCCCTCTTATTTCTTTTGTATCCCTTGGTAGCTCGAGCCTTTCTCTTCCTCGAAGCTTGATCTTGTGGCTCCTTTATCCTCATAACTACTCGTTGGATACTTATATCCATCACTATCCTAGAAATTTTTTTAATATCAATAAACTCCTCCTCACCCTAGTTTATTGGGTCCAAGTTCTTGGTGCCTATCTTTCCTGCTTCATATCCGAGGTCCAAAATTACACCATCATCCGATAGTGTATCAAGAATGTCTTCCTTCACCCCATACTCAATCATTTGTGGGATGGTCAGTCTTTCATAACTCCTCCTAACATCACAGTCATCTTGTAAATCAATCCAAAAATCTTCCAAATTGTAATGTTTATGAAAAATAATGGGATTTAGACCATTCATTTTATGCTTCGGATCAAAGTGTTTCTGGACTATATATAATCCTAACTTCAAGTAACTTAGTTCTTCACATACTCCCTTTGCATCCAAATTATGAAGGCGTCAATATTCTCCCAATTTCATGGGAAACTTGTGGCATACAGGCTTATGTTTGTTGGAAAATTTTGCATTGACTCCCATAGCTTGGTATATGAATTCCATAAGGAAAATCCTTTCATTGCAACATCTTGGGAGTAGGTGAGGATTCCATCAAATCCTACCAACCTGAAGTAGGAGAACTTGGGGTATTGGATATACCAATTTCCCCACTCAATAATGAGAGCCATGTCATCTCTACTCAACCTAAATTCAACATCCCAGTAAATCAATTGATGATGACATAAAGGAATGCATCATTGACCCTTCTATAGTGCAACTCTAATGTTTTCAAGGTCAATTGATCATAATGTTCCCAAACCTTCTTTTGTCCAAGAGCTTCTCCCAATATTCCTACTACATTCAACCTAGGAAAAATACCCATCCTTGCCGCATCAAATACAACATAAGAGGTCATAAAGAAGCTCTTTGTTTGCCTCACCCTCAACATCCGATTGTGCAAATTATCAAATAAGATCATGTCCCAATCAAATTGTTGCCTGCCATCAAAAATAGCTTCAATGAATGGGAACATCCATTCCTTGAAACATGCAGAGTCCTTCTTTCCAAACACCCTAGAAAGCATCAGAATCAAGTCCTCAACTTCCTTCTTGAAGTCTCCCCTCTTGGGTTGTTTAGGAACCTTGGTAAATTACTTATTTTCAGTCCTCAATCACTTCTTGTTCATGTGGGATCTATTGACTTATTTATTCTTATTGAATATTTGCAATGCTTCTACCTCAATCACCTGCTTGGGGTTATTTGGAGTAAGCGCATTAAACATAAACCTCATCATCTGCAGAGATAGATCAATTATCACATTCCCTTGTTGATCCATACACTGCCTTGATACAAGATTATAAGCTCCTGTTGCAGTCAATGTGAGCTCTAGCATTGAATTAACAGAGGGAAGAGTGTAACATGTACTAGCCCAAATTGGACTATTCTTTTTGTCCTCCTAGTCAACTCTTCTATAAAATTCTTGAGAGTTAGTTCCTCACAATTGAATGATCCCAAATTAGTGTTTGTAACACCGACCCATCCTGAATCTAAATTGTGAGTTGTAAGGGTTGCATCTTGGTATTTTTATCTCAAGGTGTAGGGAAGTTGTTCCACCTTTATCTTCTTTGGCTTTTCTCCCTTTGAGCTTTCAAAAACTTTCCCTTCTTTCTATGACACGTCTCTAGATACTCCAGACATTGTTTATTCCTGCAAGACAACCCTTGGATTAGATCAATAGAAATAATGAAAATCATCATTAGAAGGTTTAACTTTCATATTACCATGTCCTTCCCTAGGTAGCCCTTTTATACTTGGTGAAATTTGAAACTCATCGGAGGCGGAACCAAGAAAAGGATTAGCATTGAAAATCTTCTAGTATTGGCGAGATCGGGGTCGAGATCAACATCGAAATCGGGAATGGGATCACAACAAAAACCGGACCTGGAACATTAAATAGTTACAAGTCTTGCTTCCATTCTGATTCCACTTCCACTAGTGGAAAGGATGTGGAGTAGAATCAAAACCTTATTAGGGGTGGGCTCATAATTAGTCGTGAACTCATACCCACATACTTATGGATTGAGTTTGTTCCTGGATCCGTTTCCACCAATTTATCATCAAATATGAAGCAAACTTAACTAAGCAACCATAACAACTTAGAACAAGGTCACGTGATGGGATGAGGAGACTTAAAATAATGGTGTGATTCCACTATTGATATGACTGAGGTAGGACCAAGCCAGCTAGGGCACAATATTATAAAGAAACAATACTCAAACCCTAGCTTGTGTAACCTGTCGACTCAAGAAATTAGGGCATCACTAACAGGACATGAAAACCATTGAATCGGCATAGGAATAAGATCAGAGGGGTCCCTAACATATTTCAAACCCTTTTAAAATGCTCAAAATCCCCTCAAAAACCCTAAATGAAAATAGGGCACGACAGTACAAATACCACCAAAACGTGAAAACGAAAGCAGACCGACAAAAACAAACAAAAAGTAAACAGAAAATGGCAAAAAAAGATAAATCAAAGAAGGAAAAACAAAAATGAAACATCTAAACAAAGAAAAGATTCACAAGGAATCTCTCACAAACATTCCAAGAACACAATGAACAAAAATGGGAAAAAATACATGAAACGAAACAGGAGAAATCCACCTACCTCAAAACGCTACCAAACAGGATGAAAACTCGATCAAAATTTTCTTGCAAGTGCTTGCCTTTGACCAAATAACGCTTCTCTTCAAATTACTTTAGCTCTGTGTTTTTAACAATACTATGAAAATTTGTAATGAGCCAAATAACCTTGATTAAGGTTTTTAATTTGAGTTCACGTGTGCAAAGAGCCTATAATTAATGCAATTAATGTGGTTGGTCGGGTGCAGAATCAATGCGAGAACGAGTACATTAGCTATTGTGCACATTAGAAGTAAAGTGGGCATGGAATGAATGCAAGAATAAACATGAAGCTTTACCAAAGTCTCTTATCCTTCACCATCTCTGATTTCAAGGTAGGGTAGAAGACAACAACGGAACAGGTACATATTCGAGACCAAAATCGGATAGGAAACCTTTAGCAAAGTTCCCGATTTGGGTTTGTTTTCAATTCCGTTCCTGCCAAAGACAAGAAAAATGAAAAGAACAGAGGCGGTGAGACAAGAAGAAAAAGTGGGATCAAGACCAAAGGAACTGAGCACAAAACAAACAAAAGAACAAAACATAAAGGTGAAAGCGAAGGCGTAACGGGAACCAATTTTGGAACTTTGCAAAAGTTTTGAATTTGAGATCTGATTCAACTCTGATCCCGTTAAAAATAACACAACATCAACACAAGGAAAAAAAAAAAGACAAAGAAGGCAGGACCATGGCAAAGCTTGTCCCAAACGAAACACTGAGAAACGATAAAAGGACAAGAAAAAAAATGATAATGGAATTAGAACCAAATCCAAATAGGGAGCCTTTGCAAGTTCCAATTTCAGATTCCGTTCTGATTCTACTTCCGCCAGAGCAGAAGAAAACAAAGACTTAGGAGAAAAGAATAACTCTGAAGTCCCAAACAAAAAACTCCAAGGACAAACAAAAGAAAAGGGGGGACCCATTTTGACCAAAATTAAAATGGGGTGGTTATGCAAGGAGCTTGAAATATTTTTGGCTCACGATGATAAATTTTTCCAAGTGAATCCTTTCATTGAGCAATTAGTAAAAATGTTGGGTAAGGATTGAAGAGGCACAGAGCTTCTTCGAGGGATAGCAGGCATTGTAGATACCCATGTCCTCACCTACACCTCTAACTTGATTGTTAATCAAGGTCATGGCTTGAAAATCTCTACAAAATAGATGGATGTCTCAATGCTAGGGGTGTCGATTTGTATGGATGAAACATTCCTGCTACTAATACCAACTTTGTACCCAAGCAAAGTAATAAAATTAAAGTAAATAAGGTTCCTTTGGGTTTCGGCTTCTCTACACCTGAGACTTAGAGTATCTATTTTTTGCTCTATTTTTTATGCCTCTATGGGTACTAGTGCTAGGGTCTCTACTCATGTAGGTGTAGTGGTCCTTCTAGAGGTCCCTCTGGTCATACTTAATATGTTGATCTAGTGCTCAATTATTTGCTACAGAACATGGGGCACATGAAAAATTTGTTGGCAAGTGTGACCAATTCATCTTCCCAACCTATGTTCCAACCCTTCCATTGTCATAGTCCTCTTTCCATTTCCATCCTAAACATTCCTATCCCTCATGGGGGGGAGATTCCAAATTTTTAAAAGTATAATGGCCGTGAGGACCTTTGGACACATGTCTCATCCTTTAATGCACTCTATACTAATTTATTTCATAATGATGCTTTGTTGGCCAAGCTATTCTTGCATTCTCTTAAGGGTGTTGCCCTAGAATGTTATTGTGCTTTTCCTAATAATTCATTTTTTTGTTTTGAGCATTTAGTCATCAACCAATTTATCCAACAGTTTCAAGCTAACAGTGGGCTTAAGATCTCCTTCAACAAACTCATTTGATGTAACTAGGGAACTCACGAGAAGTTGACTGACTTTATAGCTCGATATTAGGCTATTTTGCTCAAATTTCCTATCCTTTTCCTGACTCCAATGTTCAAAAGGTTCTTATTAGGAAGATGCAACCTATGTTTCAAGAGAAATTTATTTTAATGAAGTATCCTTCTTTTTTGCATCTATGTGTTACTTTCAAAGAATACCACCAAGTGGTTGTTCAGTACGACGACTCATCCTCGCACTCCCTCCAGGATGATTGATCAGTCGTGTCGGTCTCAAGTAAGAAAAAGGTAGTGGATAACATGGTCTATGTTCCATCAAATAAAAACAATATAGGACATAACAAAAAATTTACTAAATTATCAGAATCATAGACTAATGTACTACAAAAACTATTAAAATATAAAGTAATAAAATTAGCTGAGATTTAACTATTGTCTGAATCGTATCCTGAATGGTACAACCCTCAAAAGTTCCACCAATTCAATCAAGTTATTGGGCATGATACCGAAAGATGTGTCTACTTGTGTCACATGATTCAAGACTACATTGATCATGGGACCATCCACCTTGATGGAAGAAATAATAACGCTAATAAATTTTTAGCCAGGACTAACAGCCAACTACAAATATACACATATTTGTTCCCTTCACACTCTGCAAACTTGGTCACCCCTTCTTCATCTACTTATGATCCTGTCCCATTTGAATATGTGAATGTGGTATCATTCACTCATATTCTTCCTACAAAATGTGTGAATAATTTTCTTCATATTAAATTCACTTCACACTATCTACCCTTAAATAAGGAGCCCTCTTCATTGTCTATTCCTACTCAAATCAACAATAACATCATAATCGATGTTATAGTTGACCCATCAAGTCGAGTGAACGTTATCATAGAGGATGCTTTGTTTATTAAATATTTGCACTAGGATAAATATGATCAATCATAGGTCACCTTCTATGCTCGTGATGGATTTTCTATTACCCCTATGGGCTCTATATTTTTATCAATTTCAGTTGGTCCTAAGTCTATGTATGTTTCATTTGTTGTGATCCCAGAGTTAGACTTATTCAAAGCAAGGTTGGGCATTCCTTGGTTGGCCTGTATGAATGTAGACACTTTTTTTATCCAATTGTTTTTGAAGTATCCCCACGAGGGTACCATGCATGTTGTCTAGGACACTACATATAAGCCACTAGTACAGTGTGTGGGGACTTCTCTCTTGACCATTTTTGGTTGGCCCTAGTCAGACCCCTCTCCCCTAGGTGAGATCTCTTGTATCGAGCTTATTGCAGGTATAAGACTGGAGGCTCAATGTCAAAATGTGGTTTTCCTCTATCACCCTATGTTGTGTCTTTAAAGGATTTTTTGTGAGCATAGCAGTAGGTTTCATCCTCTATCCCTCCAAAGGGGAAGGACAAGCTTGCTCTTGCCCTCAAGCCTTCCCCTCCTATTTCCTCTATTTCATCTTTTGTACCTCCTACTTCTAATTATTTTCCCTTTGTGGTGTCCTTTGTTCCTACTCCTATTCCTAGCATAGGAAAAGGAAAGGCACCCATGTTGCAAAAGTCGAAGCCCTATGCTTTCCAACTTTCTATTCTGACCACGGTGCCCTGACCCACCCTGTATGGGAGGGGGGATTTTTTCTTTGGGTTGTTCCTGTGTCTCATCTTCTGCCTATTATTTTTCCTCCTTTTAGTTCAGGGAATGGGAAGATTCCCAATACCAATACGCCTCTTTTTATATTTGCTTATATGTCTATTAATCTTTCTCCTCCTAAGGAGTCTACCCTTCCACCAACAATGGTTATGGAGGTTTCTCTTGTGGTAGAGCATGATCCCTTGGCCTCTTCTCAAGTTGTGCCTTCTAATTCCCATATCCAATGTAACCGGATTACGCATGAGTGTACGCACCAATGAAAGACTCTGGCTAAGGAGAACGTGGCTTTATAGATGAGTGAGGGGGAATTTTTTTTCTTTGTTCCTACTCCTACTTCTTTGGTTGCTCTTGATCCTCTTTTTTTTGCTTCAATTCCCATCACCTATGTTCTTCACTAATGGCTCCCGATGAACCTCACCCAAAAAGGGTGCAAGTGTTCATCACTCCTTCGATGGAACCTCCCCTTCTTAATTCTCTTCCTAATATTCCTTCATTCTCATAGCCCGTGGACATGTCTCATACAAAGGTGGTGTCTCATGTGGCTCTGTCTCCTTCTTTTACTTTTATTTCTTCTATGGGGATTCTACATCCCCTATTGAAGAAAAATCTTGATAATGACCTCGCTTCAAGTGAGGTTCGTTAGAAATCCTCGTCTACTATGGAGTCTATTTTTATTTTAGCTTGTGGTGTCCTTGTGATAGAGGCAGCCCCCGCATCCTTGAATATTTTTCTTCCCTCTTTTGTCAAGGTCAAAAGTGACTCTCAGGTGTCTTATCATCTTCTCACTTATTTGGCACATGGTACTCATGTTAATTTCATGTTCAACTCGATAGAGGATATTCTAACTCTATCATCAATGTTTGAGAGATTGGTAACCCTAGTCTCACAAGAGCTTGAAAAAGAATACCTTTATGGGCCTTCTTCCTTGACCCTTGTTGTAGGCAAGTCAGTTGGCATAGCCCTTGCTATCCCTCCCCTTAAGGGTCACCCTCCCTCCCCCTATAATGATCTAGATTGGGAGTAGGATGACCCGTTGTTGAACTTGATTAGGGTGGTACCTCTTCTACATCTGTAGATTAGATTTGTGTGTTTGTTTTGGTTCACATGTGCTTTTTTGTATGTGTTTTGTGCTCTTTCCTAGAGGACCTTTTCTACCCTTTTAGTTTCATGGATACAATCACAATAATATTTCATACACTTCTTCTATTTGTTTCATCATTCTTCTCTATATCATACTCTTGCATTTCCACATCAAGGATGATGCAAACCGTTGAGGGCATTTAGGCCTTCTTCCATGTTGATCCAATTTTTTTCATTTATCTTCATGTGCTCTTCTTCATGTTTTAATACATTTGGGGCTTGATGGAAGTTCATATATATTATGTTATCTCTATCTATTTATATCTATGAGCAGTTCTAACCCCGAACTATCAAATCCCCTAGTCTCTTGATTTCTTCATCTCTACCTATCTACTTCATGATGTTGTGGTTTTTGATGTGTTGTCCCTCGCGTGTGTGACATCATACCAAAAATACATCTCACCATGAGACTCATGCCACAACATATCTCATCTTTCTTTTCTCACCTTAGAATGACATGTGCTCCTCTACATAGCACACATCATTCTAAGGGAGGGATCTCATCTCTGCGTACTCTCCAACAATGAGTGCTCTTTCAAAAGGATTCCTTAGTGAAATTTTTCTTTCAAAAATATCCATTGGTGAAATAATCTAAAAACTTCCTTTCAAAAAGAATCATTCTTTCCAAAGGATTCCTTGACGAAAGATCTTTCAAAAGTATTCATTGACGAAATATCTTTCAAAAGTATTCATTGATGATAGAATCACTTGCGGTCTTTCACAAGGAGCATTCTTTCAAAAGGGTTCCTTGGTGTCTTTATGTCTTATGAAAATGATTCCTCGATGAAAGAACCCCTTTGTTCAAAATTATTTTTCATAATAATCCTTTGGTGTCTTATAATTTGTGTCTTATATCTGATATTTGAAATCCTTGTGTCTTGATGTCTAGATTTCTTATATCTTGGCATCTATCTTTGGGGAAACCTGACTAGACTTGTCTTATATCTGATATTTGAAATCGTTGTGTCTTGATGTTTTTGGGTGAAAATAGTGTAATCAACTTTTCAACAAATTACGCCATCTAGACTTCAACCACAACTATGTGAGATATAATCTCTCCTCTTAGAAAGGGGAGGCGCCCTTCTTACTGATAATTATAATATATTGTAAACTTAAAGGAATAATTACAAAATGTACACGGTACTCATGAAATGGGGGGGGTGTGTTACATTCATACTTCTCTCTTTTTCCAAAGAAGATGTTTACAATGCTTCACGATGAAAAGCTTTAGATCTGATAACTTAAACTTAAACAACAACAGTAATGCTGATATTTCTATCTTGACAAAGCACAACTTAGAAATACTAGGTATGATTTATAATAACAAAGGAAAAAATGAAAAGGGAAGGCTCATGAAGGCACAAAGTCATTATGTAGCCTTTTCAATGTTGAATCCAGTAGAAGTATCATTCATTGTATTAGAAGCAAAAAGTCTTCTTAGACACAGCGATTCCTCGAACAACATGAATGATTACAAGCACAAAGTCTTATAGATCCTTCAACAAAAACCTTCAAACATAAACAAATCCAAACGATAAATGTAACACAAAGTTTACATCAACCACTTGAAGCCCTTTCAATCTCGTACACAACTCACTACTGATATAATCAACACACAAGAAAATCGATTCCAACACAAAGTCTGGTATGCAATCCTCTTATTTATTGATTAGATCTGAATTCACAATATTGAACACAAATTCACAATGCTTGTTTCAAAAGAGCAGCACTTCGTTGCAAAATATCAAAAGGTAACTATTACAAAAGAAATCCCTCTTATTTATAGAAAGGAGGGAAGAGAAAAATTAGGGAATCAGATGAGTAAAAATAGGAAACCCTAATCTAACTAAGTGTAATTTATTTCTAAGTAATCACACCTCATGTTTTGGTGCAATTACATTTTACAAAAACACACCAAAGGTGTCAAAAACTATTTACAATGTGCAAAGTAGGGGACACCAAAACTGGTGAACACTGGAGACAAAAAGAAGACTATTGTTCTTTGCACTGGGCGCAGAAGTCTTCATATTTCTTTGTTGTCTCACATAAGAAAGTTTCGTCTGGCCCAACTGTATAATCCACTAGTGTGTGTATTTTGGTAATCATCTTCTTTGCAGATGAAGAAACCTTTTTACACCTTTGAAGATGAGCCTTGAAACAATCAAGTGAAAGCCACATATCACATACAATGTGCATGGTGTTTTTGGTAAAACCCTTATCATCCACCAGCTTTATGAAGGCCTCTTTATACACTTGAATAATCTTGATGGAGGAAGAAAGGTGTGCTCGTCATCAAGGAGATCACCTGGTAGCTCTTCCATCCCATTTACCAGAAGAAACCAGTAAGCTTCTACATCCTCCTGTACCTGGTGAATGTCATCAATCAAAAATTGTAATACCTGGATTTTATGTTTGAGCGATTATTTCACCTCCACATATTTCTCCTTGTCAGGTATTACTCCATTCTTTACCAATTTTCTGATCTTCGATTCTTTTATTTTCAGCCATGATGATAAAGTTCTTTCCATCTCATGTAGATCCTTCACAAGCAATCCTTCCTCTTTATTAAGCTTAGTTTGTAGCTAGGCTACTTGTATTTTCTTCTCACTTGTGGTGGTGATGACTTGTGTCCCATGATCTATGATCTCTTCAATGAACTCATTTAAGACTTTACCCTTGGCTGCAAGATTTTATGCCTTTTGTATAGCTAGTTCTTCGACATTCACCAAGGTCATAGATTGGGCATCACCCATTGAAGATCCTGCTATGTTTCTCAATAAATTTGCATAGTGTTCAGCCTTCTCCTTGTATAGATTCTTAGCTTGCTCCATCTTGTCAAGCCTTCCTGCAAGAGCATCTAATACTACTTGGGCATCTGCTTTAGCACTTTCGTTGGTTACCTTCCCAAGTTGTATTCTTTGTATAGTATAATCTTCCATACTTACATCTCCCTCTAGTTGTGGAGGAAAACCTACCTCAACAAACTTCTAGCCAGCTTTATCAACATGGAGTCCTGACAGAACCTTAGCCTTTTTCTTTTCCTTGATCTTGGGGGCAAGAACTTCTTCCAGGTCTAGCTCATGGGGGGAGATCATCTGCTTCTTGCGCTTAGGAACCTACGACACCAACCAAGGAGGGAGGGAAGAAGTATATACATCTCTTGTTACCACTAATTCCTGAGCTGTAGGGGCTCCTTGAGGAATAGCTAAGATAGTAATTATGAGCATCGTTGTAGTCATTATGGGCCCAGTTATCTATACGCCAAGCTGACTCTACAAATACTCATTCATGAATTTGTTAAATTCAGCCTCTAAAGAAATTTCAAAAGATGGGGATGAAAAACTAGGGAGAGAAACTGGCAAACTAGATAGGTCATTGATATTTTGTGCTCGGTCAATTGCAGAAGAAACCAACACTATTGACACTACTGATGGGGAAGAAACATCTTCTACTCCTGTAACCATGGTAGGAAGAGGAGAAGAAGGAATGGGAGGAACGGGAGATTTAGGAATTGAAGGAGTGTGAGGAGGTGAAGACACTGGGATCTATTCGATTTCACTCCGAGGAGGGGACAAAATCTGCTCATCCTCTTGGTATTCCTCAACCTCTTGTGCAGACCGCTCTTCTTCTTCATTTGATTCTTCGGATTCAAACTATGTATCTCCTCCTTCCTCATCTAAAGATAAATCCTCAGAAACAAGCTCCTTCTCTTTTGCACGAGATGTGCTAGCCCTTGTTTCTCATATTTCAGTGGGCTGTAGAGTATTTTTCCCCACAGTGAACTTGATCCTTGGCCCTTTTTGGGATGAAGAGGGTATCGCAGCTTGTTTTTCTTTGGTGCGGGATTCTGGCGGTGGACTAGATTTTTCTTTGGGAAGATCACCTTCAGAATCTGTCTTGAAGGCTTTCATCTGATGGCCATGCTTGTGAATCCATTCTATTGTGTTGTTACAGGATAGGGGCTAACCTTTCCCTCATGTAAGTACATTCTTTTTTGGACCATTGTATTGGAGGCAAAGGTTTCCCGACGATATTATCCTCATCGTAGGCAGAATTAAGGACGTCTCCTAGATCTGTGAAATCTTCAAGAAAATCAATTATTTGGAGGGCCCTAATTTGTTCAACTATCAACTTGCAGAAATCCATTTTACGTACATCCTCCTCATCTCTACATTCTACCCATATGTCTTCAAAATGGTAAACATGGTTGTGACCTTTCTTGAGTTTCTTCTTCACATCTCTGAAGTCAAAGTCACGCCTGTACCTATAGGTCTTGATAGTCATTATGTGCATCTTTGTTGAAATGTTCTTGGCCTTCTGCACACTTCTGATCGTGTATCTGCCAATGGTTAATGGGAACTTAAAACCTGGCTTATGATTCTTTTTTCATTCTTTGTGCACTGAAATTGATTTCCTGCACAACTCCATAAGAATCCATTTGTTTGATGGGTACCTGGGAAGCATATAAGGACATCTTGTGAAACAACCTACCCTTATGTAAGTAAAGGTTGGGAATTGTAGAAAAACACATCCAACCTTGTTGATCGCCTTGTAGGCTTCATCTAAAATCCTCTTCTTCTCCAGTGTCAGGTCAAATGTGAACAACAAAGGAGTGAAGAAAGCATCTATGACTCTCCTGAAATGGTCAAAGTTTTCCCTCAGGCTCAATTGGTAATAGTAATCATAGATAGGGGTATACTGTCTATTACTTGGTAGATAAATCTCGAAACTACCTCATTACCACTGCTGCGTACACCAAGAAATAATTCATATAAAATTTCAAGGTGGTGGGCACTTTGATCATCTTCTCATGGATTTTTTCACTGATCTGTGTTCCCCAATCAATGTGTACTTTCCTCCTTCTGATGATCCGGATGTATTCATACATCCAATCTTGAAAATGAGAGTCTTCAGGCAAGCCCTTAACTCTACTTAACAAGGTAATCATGTCTCTCACATATTCTTTGAAGTCACTCCTGGTGAGTCCCTTAGGCCACCTAGAAATAGCATGTCGGGGAGTCTTCAACCATTGTGAGTTGATCAATGTCTTGGCCTTGACCGAATCATTATAAAATATCTCTTGAGCCTTCTGGATCGTGATGGGAGTGTATTGTTCCATCTGTGGAACTTTGAAGACTATGTCAAAGAATTCACCGTCAAGCCTCATTACTACCTGACCTGTATAATCTCTCATAGTTCTATCTTCTTGGATATAGTGAGATGCAACTTGAAGTACGAACTCTATGTGATGAGCTGAAGTTGGGAAAGTAGATACCATATGAAGATTGCTATGTACAATGGCCTTCATATTCTCATCCCATGGCCTCTGTTGGATCCTCTTCACGAAATCTGCCAGATCTTGATGACCGATCTGAGTATCTTTGATCTCATCCACCTTGGACAACACCACAATCGGAGGGAAAACACCCTAGTACTTATACTTCATCTTACCCTTTGCTTTAGGAGATGGTGATTGTGTTTTAGCTGACATTTAGGGGAGCAGAGACTAATGTAATTCTTATCTTCGAGGATCTTTTGATGGAACTTTGGAAATAAACTGCAAGAATGGTGGATTCAATGATTTTTAGGAAATATATGTCGAATGGAGAAACGTGAAATGAACATGGCAATATGGAGTCATTATGTTTTGGCCATATGGTGCGGAAAACGAGGTGCAAAAAATGAGCGTGGAAGCAAAAAATGAAGGGAAAACACATTTCAGAGTGTTAAGATAAAAATGCATATTTTGGTGCTCAGGCGATGAAAATCGCCACTCGAGCACTGAAGTGGTATCTTCGTTTGGTGTCGAGGCGGTGAAAATCATCGCTCGAGCACCAAAGTCTGGGACTTAGGGAATTTCGGGGGATGGAAAATGTTGGTGTCAAGGTGGTGAAAATCACCGCTCGAACACCGACATGTCAAAACTGCTTGGTGTCATGGCAGTGATTTTCACCGCCTCGACACCTGGCTATTTCTTGTGAGCGAGTGTCATGGAGGTGAAAATCACCATCAAGACACCAATGTGATACTTGGAGAATTCGTGCGACGTCGGTGAAAAACCTCTCTTGTACACCGATGGCAAAAAACAAAGACTGACACGTGTGAAGGCAGGGAGAAATGTTGCCATGACAGTGCAATGGTTAAGGGGAAAAAAAATGACATCTAAGAGAGACGAAAAAGACACAAGGGGAGAAACGAAGAAAAATGAAAAAGACTAATTGACAGGAACAAACAAAGAAGAACGCCAAAGATCGACGAGAAAAATGAGAGCATTCAAATCTAAATAAAGAAGACTAACAACTGAAAGGAATTCAAAACCCGAACATACCTATGATAACTATGGCGAAGATGATAATGAAAAACCACGTGCTAGAGGACAACACCAAGGTTTGATCTCAATGGAGGCAACTTGGAATAGCACGGGAGAAAAGTGTGGAGAGGATTCGCTTAGCGAAAGTGAGGAAATAACTCATGTTAGAGTTAATAAAAACCTAAAAATCAACCTAAGTCGCACGCATTGAATGCATCCGGGAGAACTCAACTTAACTCACAAATAGGTACTCAGGTGGTGAAAATCACCGCTCGAGCACCAACAAGTCAATAAAACTTAAGGTGCAACAGTGGTGATTTTCACCACCCGAGCACTAAGAGTTGAAACTTTTGTTAGGTGCAATGGCGGTGAAAATCACCACTCAAGCGCCAAAAACAGTTAGAGTAAAAAGGTGCAATGGCGGTGATTTTCACCACTAGAGTGCCAAAAACTAGAAAAAATGACTTAACTCCTGGGTTCTCAAGGAGTCAAACTTTAAACTCGAAACTCAAGCCTATCATCACCTACCCGGACTAGGTAAGATTAGAGACCTCGTAAAACAAGTTTGCCTCATTTTACATGCTTGAAACACATAGTCCTAGGAAACGGACTAGTTTCGTAGCGGGGTTATCCATGAATTGAGCGTTGCTAGATTCTGTGATAAAAGATGTCTGGATGTCTCATATCTTGGTGTCTTACTTGGGAGTAGCCTGACTAGACCTTTTTTTTGTAACTGTCTTGCAACATAGTTTGTAGCATCCATAGGCCTACATGTTTTTCATATGGACTCTAGCTATGCTATCCATGCCTATCAGCAAACCATCTTATATTTGATCAAATTGTGTCTTATTGTGTCTTACAATGGTGTCTATTATTTTTTTATTTTTCACCTAACATGTTTGTCTACATCTAACATGTTTGTGGTGAGATTGCAGCTAGCTTTGTGGGATTGAATACCTATGTCCTCTTTGCATTTTGGTGAAGCCCCTTTCCTGCCAAGTATAATGGATTGAAGGACTTATTCCTCTCCTTTTTGATATATTATCTTCAATCTCTTTCTACTTTAGCTCACATATGCACTGACGCATATGCTCACTAAAGTGGGGGAGAAATGTTGAGGTGTAAAATTGCACCCTAGTGCAATTTCCCACATCACCTTTAGCTTAGCCTTAAAAGGTTAACAATGTAAAAATCCATCACATTTACCTTTCATTCCAGCACGTGATTTATCATTTTATGTCGGTGAGGGAATTTTTGTCATCAACACCTCCACGCTACGTAGATGTATGTTTGGCACACTAGCATCCAGACAAGATTCTTCGGTCAATGGAAGTTGGGATGTTATGATTCTTTAACACCCTGTAGAATATAATGCTTGTTGTGAACCTTGACTACTCGAAAACATCTCTTTCCCTCCAAAATATATTTTGAACATACCTCTCTCATTTCCATTCGTTCATTCATTCAACCTCGCTTGCTTCTTTCTCATTAACTCTACACTCTCACTCCATTCTTCCATTCTACACCATTCTCAATGCTTTCTTCCTTCCTCTATTGGCTTCTTCTAGCACGTACAAGGGATGGTAGCATTTGATTTATTTCATTTTATTACTTACAATTTATCATATAGACTGTCTTTGTTTTCTATAAGTTTCATCTATTACTTTTCTTTATTATTTTCTCTCTATCGTTGCATATCAGTTATCTATGGAGGTGGAAACACTAAAGAAGGGGTTTGACTGAGGCAAGCTCCAAAACACAACCCCAACATTTTTTCATCTATGTATGTGTAGGTACTTCATTCCTATGGAGCTTGCTGGAGGCTGGACCAAACCTAAGTTGGATTTCTACAACCCTTTCTCATCATTTCATTCATAGTTAATTTATCTTTCAAGTTATAGTATTCTTCTTGTTGTAGTCAGTTTATTTTATGTATTCTTAGCATTCTATCATTTTTATTTAAACTGTCAGATTAAGGTTTTTGTGTCATTAGCACACCTTATGAGTTTCATATTGTAGACTTTGTTCTTGACTCATATCAGATGTCAGTGTGTCCTTGAGATAATATTGTGATGCATTGTCATTTGAGTCTTGTGTTGATGTCCTATGGTCGAGAGCCAATCAGACTACGATTCAAGATCCCTATGGCATGTTCACCCAATTCTCAAAATCCTCCATTCCTTAAAAACCCCAAAAACATAGATTAGTTTGTTCTTTGTTTGTCAGTCAATCCTTTGTCATTAAGGTGACTGAGGGAAATTTTCTCCCTATTGACTCTTCTTTTTCATAGCAATAGTAGTGAATCCCCTCCTTCACATCAAGATTTTAAATAAATTATTGTTCATCCTTCATCTACCATACCCTCCATCCCGCTTGGTAGCATTTTCCAACATATATGAGTTCCACAACAACTACCACAATCCATAGAGGATATTATTTTTCAAATGACACTATACATGTAAACATATGATTGAGTCCTTCCTCCATCTCTCTATCCCCCATCCACTATCTTCCAAATCCACCCATCCTTTATTGAAATCCTTATCTCTCATCCGTATCCACATAAACATAAAAAATACTAAATATAAATAAATCATCCAATGGTGAAAAATATTCTTATGATATTATGGGCAAGTACCTTGATAAAAAAACTACAAACATTTTTAATATGTAAATACGCCATCTACTTGCACCCTACACTTTGGGGTGGGAATTTTCATCCCACCTACCTGATTATATCTCCCTATCCATTATGGCTACATGCATATTCCCTCCTATCCACTTCATTCACCCTCCTTTCAATCTTGATAAGGATAGGGGCATCATCTCTAAAACTAATTTGGATAATTACTTTCTATGTAATGCTTCCCTCTTATCCATCAAAATATATCTAGAGTGGGGCATATTAGTCCTATACAACATAATCATTAGAGATACATCCTAAATCCTTTTATATCTTATACTCCATTACATAATCCTCCTATCTCCTATGCTCCATCCAGTCGACATACCATCCCTATCCTTCATCCAATAATCATCCCTTCTCCTATCCTCCATCCAATAATCCTAATATCCTTGACTATAAATCATTGTATGTCCTAAATTCACCATCCAATAATCCTCCTATCTCTCATCCTCCATCCAATAATATTTCCATCTCCTCTCCTCCATCCAATCATCCTCCTATCTCATATCTAAGAATTACCTCTATCATTACATCCTTATCCATAGACTTGGTTCTCCCTTATCATTGATTCCAAACCTCCCACCCTAATTCGTCCCAACATTCCTCCAAGCAATTCATTCTAATCCACTTATCCTAAATTCCTTCAAAATTTAAACAATCCCAAAATAATCCATACAACTCCTAAACCATGCAATCTTATCAAGTCATCTAGTGCAACATCCAAAAGATCCTTGGTTTTGTTCCCAGCCTTGTTACAAACCTTGATCCATGTTACTCCAATTATTTTCATCGGGATATTTTTCCCAATCCTTGCATTATACTTATCATAAATAATATTATCAATGGGATAGATCATTCTAAACCTTTTTTTATTCTTATCGTCAAAAATTATATCATCCTCATTACCAATAAATTATTCAATTTTAAGCTTGAATAGGGGCAACATCATGTATGTTATTGTGTCATTTGTGCATGCTTGCTTGTATTATCATTTTTTCTTGTATTTATAACATTCCTTTTAGCATAAACTACAATAATATTTCTATCCTCCATATCATGGTTTCATATAGTATATTCTTTCATGTGACATTTGGTTTTGGGTTAGTCCTCTACACACTTGGCACATTTTCACCATGGTCCCTATACCTTTGTGTAGAACATCAAGTAAAGTACATCAAACAAATATTGTGCATGTCATCACAAAATGATTGTCCTAATCAATCCACCCATCTCTCCATCATCCTAACCTCTCCATATTCTTATCTTAATCTATCCATCCTTATCCTCAACTATATATCCTTTTATCTCCTCCTATCTTATATCCTCCAATCCCTTCATCCATTTTGACATCAAACTTCAAACTCACATGTCCTCTCATAGGGGAATAACAAAGTGCCCCCTCGTTATCACTCACGTCTTCTCAATGAATGAAAGATCCTAGCACTAGCCTAAATCATTTCCAACCAGTATGTTTTACTCTTCTTTGATATGACATTGCTTCATCTAGTTGTAACACCATCTCAAAGAGGGGAAAAATGTAGACGCCTAAATTTGTCCACACCTAACCATGCTAAAATTTATCCTATTCCAAGCATTAATTAAATAAAAATTTATCATTTATTTAATTAATTCATCCATTATCCTTATTATTCACCTTCAAATAAATAAACTGATATTTATTTAATTAAATCTAACCTCATAGTCTTATCCTACAATGAATTAAATAAATTCAAAACTATTCCTTTAATTCCTCATTTTTCAACAATCCAATTAATTGGTTAAGCTGAATTAATAAACCCTTGCACACTCCTAAATGTGACTAATTTAATTAATTACACATAATCTCACTTATCTCTAAAATATTACAACAAAATTCTAGCCCTTGATCCCAACTCAATCATAACCCTCCATTTAGACTTGTATCTCACACCAATGTGAGTGGATAGTTTTCAAGTGTCCATTCCCCATGTGATCTCCCATACATGTGTGAGGACTCACATGTCTCCATCCCTTATCCCCATTTAATCTCACACATTTGAGAGGATTCATATTTCTCCATTCTACTTCCCTATGTGTCCTCACATATGTGTGAAATAAAACTTTTCATATGTCACTCTTCCATATTTATCACCACCATGTTTTAAATGATATTTATCATGAGTCCCTCTTCCCAAGCATCCTTTCACACATGTGTGAGAGGAATTAATCTCCTCCATTTGATTTAGTCAAACTAATGTTATCCTTTTACATCTCCATGATCCTTCTCCCAAGTGTACCAATTTAATCTTGCCACTTGGAAATACCTCATCCACTCTAATCTCTCAAGAATTTCCAGCCATTGATCTTGAGATAAAATTTCAACTATATATCCTCTATCCTTAATATCTATAAATCAAACCCTCCTTAAACCATTTTTATCAAGTGACTTAGAAGGAAATTCATGCTCTCAAAAGGGGGAGTGACCACATCATAACTACACACTATAAAAACACTAAGAGCACATGAAGAGGATTTTTGGTTGAATATTGAAGATTTCTCAAGGTTTTGAGTGCACATTCATTCCCTTCTCACTCAAATGAAGGTATAATAGAAAGTAAGGTATAAGTTCATTTAAAAAAAAAATTGTCTTGATTTTCCCTTTTTTTTTATCATCTCTATTTTTCTGTGTGTGGTGGAACCTCCATCTCGATATCTAATATATTATCATCTTTTTATGATTTTTCATGTGGTAGGTTATGGTTTACCGCCTCTGCATCTCCTAAGTCATCTTTTTGGTCTCTTGAGTTGCATGAGTCACCTTTGCATCTCTTTGATCACCTTCACTACTTATTGGCTCATCTCTATGTCTCTTGAGTCACATATGTGGTCTCATATGTCACTAGGCTACTACTTGGCTCACCTATGTATCTCTTGGCTTGCCTCTATATAAAAACTATCACTTGTGTTTCTAAACTAGTTAAAGTGACACATGTATAAGGGTCCCTCAACATCACAAAGTTGTTTTTGTGTCCCAAAGTGGCATTTTTGTTGCATTTCGAGGCCCTTGTGTTTTGAATCAACACTTCTTCCCTAAATTAGTGACAATGTAGGTAACTTAGAAAGTACAAAAGAAATAATATCTTATCATTTATTTGGTGGATTAAATTATTTCATAGCCATATTTTTGAAGCCTAATTATTGATTTGTGTAGCTATTGTTAGTCAAATACACTCCTATGAAACTAGTAACATGTTTGTGTTGTAGGTTCACATGTCTAAGGCTTAATATTTTTTAGTAATATTAGTTGTACTTAATATTTTAAGGTAAATGAACAATTATTTACCATGTTTTTTAGTAGAGTGATGTGTATTCTCTCTTCTCGCACCACAAGGAAATTTTAAGGATAAAAATAATCACTTTTTCTCTTTTATTATTTTTATCCCAAGGAACCTAAGTGTGCATGATCCTCCCTCACACCGCAAGGTGATCTTGGGTGACCAAAAACAAATAGTTTTCCTTTCCTCTATGGGTATGTTCAAGGATTTCATCACCTTATGAGATGAACCAAACCCACATGTTTTAATGAGGTATACAAGTTTTTGGTAGAATTAAAATACTTTCCCATTGGAGAAACTTGTTACAAATAAACTCACAAGATATTTATACCTTGTGAGCTAATGTAGAGTAGAATTGGTTACCCTCTCAAACTAGGCCATCGAACATATCCTTCAATTTTATAGATTTATCCATCATGTACCCCTATGGTACATCAATGATACCCCTAACAACCGTGTTCATCATAATTTAAGACCATCAACCATTTTTTTGTGGTGCACCAATAAGTGGTTAGTCTTAGGAAGTTACATCATACTTTTGAATTTTTTAGATATAGGGGAAAGGATTTAGAATCCATGGTAAGGGGTGTGAATAGATGACATGATATTTTTATTCCCTAGCTATCCTTACCTTGATAGATAGTATATTGGTGATCCCATATAAATTGGCATGCCTACTTGAACAAATCTTGGTTTTTATTGTGCTTGGTGTGTTTTCTTGTCAAAACCCATGCACTACCTTCTCTAAATCCAACTAAATCATTTTTAAATTTCCCCTTCAATAAAAACCACTAAACCTTCTTTCAATCATCTAAAACTCATTTTCAACCTTTGAGTCTAATCCAATATCCTAAAATATAATCTTAGACCAAAGGTTGTCATCCCCCATCCTATTATATGTCATTATCCCTTCCTAATCATAATCCCTTCAATATTCATTCAATTTACTACCTTTATTCTCCTAATCATCATCCCTTAATATTAATCCTTCTCTACCATCATCTCAATCATCAAATCTTAATCCATAATACTTAGTCATCATCCTCTAATGCTTAATCCTAATAATCATCTCCAAATTTACATGTCTCATCATCCAAATCCATAAATCCAAATCATCTATATCCCCTTCTAATATGTAATCTAATCTTTCATCTCAATCCTTGATCCAAACCATCCAACCTAATCAACCATAGAATCATCGTATTCCAAAATCAAAAATCATAATCAAGATCAAGGCCTTAATCACTAACTCATTTATTTGCAAAATCCGACGAAACCTTCCGACGAAAGCTACATAATCAGATGTATCGTCGGGCACTTGTGCGAATTTTCATTTTAAAAAAATTTTATCCCCGACGTTCGTTGGATTTTTGACAAAACATTTTTTTCGTCCACGTTTCGATGAAGATGTTTTGCTGAAATTTCGACAGACCTGCAAAGTTAAATTGTGGCGGGCATAAATAAAAAAGAGCTCAACTATTAATTGCGACGGTGTTTTGCTCGATGGTTTTCTTGGGAAAATCAGAAGAAACTCAAGAATATATCTCTAGATTGAGGGTAGTCATTGTCTTTTTCCAGAATTCATTTGTGAAGTCAGATTTGTACTTCCAAGTTTGAAAATCATATTTTAAAGGAACATCTCATCAGATTTCATTTTTAGTCTTGTCCATTTTTAGAATTTCATTTCCAGATTTTAGACCTGACTTCACAAATTCTTTATAAGGGAATTGTTTATAACTGATGGAAAATTCTTGATGGATTTGGACAAAGATTATATTTGCAAGGTTTCAATTTTAACACTAATGATCAATTTTCAATAGATTTGGGAGCCATAGCTAGATAATATCAAAGGTGTTGGTTATTTTTTACTGTAACCAAGTTTATCTTCTAGACACATAGCATATAAAATCTCAGATAATACTGCCTTACAATACCATCAATCTATATTATAACCCAATACTACTTATCAAATCCTTATATGAACATAGTCACCTATAACCTCACTCAAGCATTTTAATTAATTCCTTGAATTAAAGTCAAAATGATAATTACACACACCATCACAGTGAGATGAACAAAATAAACCTTGATCATTTTATTCAAGATAATAATATATTGATACAATGGAGATACATGACCTTGAAATGAGTAATTTTCATTCAGATGCTAGTACTGTCTTGAAAATTAAGTACCCATGAAACTAAAACCTACAACAGAATGACACCAAACCTAAGAATAGTATCTTCACTATAATATCAGGCTCTTTACAAATTTTCTCTACAAATTCACTTAGATTCGACCTAAAGATATCTAACTTGGTAACCCGTATTTTTGGTCCTGAAATCCTTCTTATAGGGAAAACGAAGGAGCAACAAGCATCGAACCAGAAATACACCTGTCATTGGTCACTTGGACTGCCTTATGACATTTCAAAAATTGGTTACAATAGATGAGTCTCTGGAGAATCTTCGTGTTCATCCCATCCACTAGAGAATAACTGTTGCATTTTCCAAACTTCGAAAACTTGTACCACAACTGCCACCAAGACATAGCCAAAATTTGTTATAACCATAACCGCTGAGTTGTTAACTATCGGTTGTAGACTCTGTCCTATTCTTGTTCAGTTAAGTACTTTTCTACCCATCCTTGATATTCCTCATCCGTTGGCCAATAAAAATTTACCACCTCATTTACCTTGGCACTGTAAGGTGTATACTTTACTGCTACTTGATTTGCCTCCCTTTCAAAAGATTCTAAAAATGTGCTAGTGTTAATAATTTTATCCATACTACTCATCAGCATGTCATAATCTGAGTCATCACAAATCAATTTGATTTGTTCATTGATGATTTCATCTACCCTTTCCTGACATTGTTGCAGTGATCTTATATTTCCTTGGGCATCTACAATATTTTGTAAAGATGTGTCACTCCAGTCATCAAAACTCTTCACTAACTCTTTAATCCTCCTGCTGAAATCATCAGGTAAGGCCTGGAAACCTTGCAGTGACTTCACAAAGTCTTGAGTAGGCCTTAATTGTTGAGGCCTATTAGCTTCATTTTGAGAATTTCATTTCCAGATTTTGTTGTGCAAGTTCAATATTCTGATTTTAGGAGTCTAACAGCTGGAAATCATAGTAAAATCAGAATTTAATAATTTCTAGAATTAGCATTTGAAAGTGTTTTTTGGGGTCATTAACTTCAGACTATCTTCTCTTTTGTAGGGGTGGTTGCATGCCAAATTTTTTGGGTGTAAAATATCATAATTATTATATTTTGTTACCTGTGTATGATTAAAAATTATTGGAGTGTGATTTTGATTTTTTTGAAGATCTAAATATTCAAGTTTGGTAAAGAAAAATCATGTCAGATAATATTAGTCCAGAACAAAATGAAGAGTCACTTGATAGATTGTGGGCTAGATTCATAAGAAAGGGTGATGGGAAATGTTATTGTCCTTGCAATAATTGCAAGGGCTTAAAGACGAGAAGACTTTTAATCACAATAGCTGAGAAACATTGTAGGTAGCATGGTCACATTGAAGGGGGGCATGTTATCGTCCATTATTAAGTTTTTTATTATATATTTTTATATTGATTGAATTTGTAAATGTTTATATTGTTTTAACATTTGATATATATATAAAAAATCACTTGATCATGATCATGGTTTATTTGTGTCTGTCATTATTATAAAGGTGGGGAGCCCTAGGGCACATGATATGGATTATCATAGCCCGGAGAATGTGGTTTTGCAAGGAGATGAACATGGAGCTATGAATATAGAAGATGAAGTTAATAATCCTATGGAAGAAGATGATGGTACAAATACATTGATCCATGACACATGTAGTGGCACATCTGATCATGTTGATCGAGATGACTTTGATGTTGTTCATGATTTACCTATACTTGAGAAGGCATACGAGCCCCTTTATGAAGGCTCCCAAACAACTCTTCTTTTTGTTGTATTGTTTCTGGTTAACTTGAAGGTTATGAATGGTTTATCCAACATAGCAATCTCACGGATGTTAAGGTATGTCATATATGTCATGTTTTTTCATCTATTTTAATTGTTGTTAGTTAATCGCTAGTAAATAAAGGATGAAGTATGTACCATTAATATTCTTTATATTAAAAAATTATTTTTTGTTGTAGATTGATTGGTGAATTTTTGTTACCACCATCAAATATTTTACCTTGCTCATACCAAGATTTATCTAGCATTATGAAAGATATTGGAATGGAGTATCAAGCAATAGATGCATGTCCCAATGATCATATTATATATCATAAACAACATGAATTTGCAATAGAATGCCCAGAATGTCATATCAGTAGATATCGAATAGATCAACTAACAAAAAAGGTGCCTCGCAAGGTTCTTCTTTATATTCCCATTATTCCACGTATGCAACAATTATTTAGGTTCGAAATCCTAGCGCAATTTATGGATTACCATGCACGAAATAAAAGTGGAGATGAGATTCTTTGAATGCCTATGGATGGTTTTTCATTTAGGGACATGGAGGAAAAATGGCCACAATTTAAAGAAGAACCTCGTAATCTCAGGCTTTCATTGGCAACGGACGGTGTCAATCCATTTGGAGAGTTGAGATCTATTTACTCGGTGTGGCCTGTTTTTGTTATCAACAATAGCATTCCTCCATGGATGTCAATAAAGAGGGAGCACATAATGTTGACAATGATTGTTCCAAGTATTTGTTTACATCAATTTTATTTAACGTAGCAGCATCTCATTTGTCTTATTCGTTGCATAATGACTTATATGTTTTTTCATTTAATAGTCATGTACATGAATTTATATATATTGCAGTAAAATGGTTATAATACTTATGTAATGTTTATGTTCATTCAACTAGGTAAGTACCAAGTTAAAGATATGAATGTATATATTGAGTCTCTTATCGACGAGTTACTAAATTTATGTAATGGCATAACTATGTATGACGTATCTAGACCAATAGGACAAAGACAATTTCAATTCCATGCAATGCTTGTATGGACAATTCATAATGTCCTAGGGCTAACACATTTTTCTGGTATGTTATAACGTTCAATTGCATGACTTTAACAATATTTAATTTTATGAAGTAGATATCATGCATGTTTTTTAAATAATCTATTCATTATATATAATTATAAAAATTGACATATTTAATCCAATTACATATGATTCGCAGGTCTTCAAACAAAGGGAAAATTTGCATGTCCAATTTGTGGTCCAAAGATGAAATCTCGGCGTTCAACAAGTTTAGCAAAGCAGGTGTTTGATGAGTATAGGCACTTCCTCCACATAAATCATAAGTATCGAACTACTGAAAAACATCTTTTCAATGGGAAAGAAGAGACTACATCAAAACCACGAAGAATGACACCTCGCCTATGGAAGTTGGAATATAATAGAATTAATCGTCAAGGTTATACATCGGATCAAATTGTTTATCTATCATTTATGATATGTTTTGAATTTATATTTTTATATTGTGTTGTGTTTAATCATGTTGTAATTGACAATGATTGTCATTGTTAATTTGTTTAACTTATATGCTTCATGAAGGTCGTCAAGGCATTAATGGTCGGCTTCCACAGGGACTGAAAAGTTATCCCAGACAATTTAGTAGGTTGCCCTACTATGAGCAGCTACAAATTATGCATTTGTTTGATACAATGTATATCAGAAAGAATATGACAAAAACGTTATGGAAAATATTGGATGGAAGGCATGACAAAGAAAAAATTGTCAAAATTTGTAGTGACATTTAGGAAGCCAGTCATGCAATGAAAAATGTCATTCAATTAAATAGCAATGGAGACTAAATTAATATAAGTGCCCTTCCTTAGTTATTAACGGAGCAGCAAAGCAATGCTATAAAACAAGTCATACGAAAAATTCGATTTCCCACAAGATTTGCTACGAACATAAACAATATCATAACAAAGAAAGGTGAATTTGGGTCAGGGATGAAAACGCATGATTGACATACCTTCATTAAGGTAATTATTATGGTATATTATATATATTTGTATACTGCATGTACTTTTCAGTGTGTTATGTTTACTACTTTTGGAAAAATATTAATGAAAAGATCATTTTATAATTGTTGCAGTACGTTCTACCTCTATCTCTCCCAGACAACTTCAACAACAATGTCAAGCAAGTTATATATGATCTTGGAAACAACATGAGGTAAGTAGTGATATTTTTTTAATTCATTGTATATTTTTGTTAAATATCGTTAATATATTTGTGCCTTGATTCACTTGTAGATGGTTGTCATCTAAAGAAATCCATAAAGAAGATATAAATTATTGGAAGAGAAGAATTCCTCGTCTAATGTGTGAAATGCAAAAGTGTCTACCTTCGACATTTTTCAATGCACAAGAACACTACATCATACACCAAGTTGAGGAGATTGAATTGTGTGGACTTGTACACACAAGGTCAATGTGGATGGTTGAGAGGCACTTGAAATTTTTGAAGACTTTGGTTAGACAAATAGCACATCCTGAGGGTTCTATGGTGGAGGGATATATGTTATACTAGACCTTGGTGTACATTACTGAATATCTTCCTAAGTTTGCAGCAAAGATCCATGTAGATCGCATTTGGGATCGCAACTCCATTAACAAATTTGAAGGGGAGTACCTGATGGGGAAAGGTAGATTGAGGAAAGTGACAGGTAATTATAAGATGGTCATGGAGATTAATTAGAATACATTTTACATTTGGTTTTTATGTATATTGTACTTATTTAATTATTAATCTTCAATATTCATCAATTATAAATTAAGGTCGTATACTGTGGTAATTAACTAATTATACTTCATTTGTGAATTTAAATTTTTTTGATATAGTTGGTCGAGAGTGGGATGCACTACATTTGTATGTCATAAACAATCTTGATTGGATGACGGTATGGATTGAACGATGTCAACAATCTGGTCACACATTAACATGGGAAGGTATGGCTTCATTGGTTAAAGAAGTTCATCGTAATGGAGATTCCAATGTTACACCAAGGGAAATTGATTTAGCATATGGTTTAAGAGATAAACAGGTATGTATAAATATATTAATCAACCATATTATTTAATTATTTTCAATTATATTGATGTATATATATGTTGAGATTTTTTTCTTTGCATACATTCGGCCAAGAATAAATATGTTTATCAACTGATGATATTGCAATAAGTTTTACATGTTTGACATATTGTAGGTGAAACACCACAAGGCTATGTGGTGCAATGGCCATAAATTTTGAATCAAAAAGTTGGATGACACGAAGAAAACTTGTGATTCAGGGATAACTACAGTCTTCCAGGTGACTAATGTTTCATCTAGAAGCGACATACATCCAGAAGTCTCAGAAAATCATTACTATGGGATTTTGGATGATATACTTGAGTGTGAATTTAAGTCCTTCAAATCAGTTTTGTTTGTCATCCTATGGTATAGGCTACGATTGAATGAAAATGATCCTGAGAGAACTGTTATTGAACATGATAATGGATTTACCATGGTTAATACAAGGTATTTTGAGCGAGCTGGAAATGAGCCCTATGTTCTTCCAAGCCAATGTGAGCAGGTACTTTACTCAGAGGTTCCAGGTAAAGCGGGTTGGTCATATGTTGTTAGACATGATCCAAGAGGAAGGTCAGTAAAGTATAAGTAGTGGAAGAAGAAGATACTGAAGAAATAGAAGATGATGTAGATGATGATCAGAATCAACAGTTAGTTGATGATGTGCCTGACGAAGATGTCGAAGAGGAGGAACTAGATCATGATGATGTAGGAGTTAATGTTCATAAAGATGATATCCGTGTGGATGATGACATTATTGAAACTGATATCAATGACGATGACGATGATATGACCAATCCTTACAATGTTGAATCTGGATTAGATGATACAGACAAAGAGTTGGATGAAGAAGAAGATCAATGACATTGAAATGTATGAGTTGTGTGATTGTATTATCTATTTGATATTAATTTCTTGATAGAAATATATCTGACTTATGTGGTTACATAATTAATTTATGATGTTTTCAATTTTAATTATATTTGAATTATATTAGAATATGTTCAATTGACAGATGTAAAAAATAAAATGAATAAACCAAAAGATGAAAGCGTGAGACCACTGCCTTGTTGGGTGTATGGAGTCTAATGAATATCTATAAAAGTGTACTCTATGATGTCAATAATTCAAAGTGTTTGGCACATAGATGTAGTTTATAACTTGTATAAATATACAAGTAAATGACTAAAAAACTCTACTTGAGATAGAATGACAATCCTAGTTATGTGATTATTCTTATTGATCCAATTAATACTCTTCAGTTACTGTGATTGACTAGAAGGGTTTACTCTTTACATGAAAGAACCAAATAATCACGTCACACAAATACAGCAAATGTGTATCGGTAAACTAAATATATATATATATATGCTTGATATATCAATTTAAACAACATAAAAGCATCAAAATGGAGACAACCAGATAATTGTATAATTCATCAAACAGTTGATACCAAGATTAAGCCACAAGTTCACACATCTTCTTTAAATTCATCAAAATTCATACATCCATATGAGTCTTTTAAAGGAAAGTTTCATTACAAACTATCTACTGTATCTTTCTCCTATCCGCCTATATCTATTTTACATTATGAAACAAATATAAATATATCAAAATTGTGAAAGGGCGCGTCCTTTGAGAAATGTCTTTTTCTTAACAACAATAAAAAACTAGAAATTATGCTCTATTAAGCCATAAATAGATGTTTGACAGATAATCTCGGTAAGTTGGTCGCTTGTGTGTATTAGCATCCTCAAGTACATTCCTTATGGTCATCTCCATTTCGAACATCTTCTCATTCTATTCACAGGCCCTGTCCATTGTTAAATCATTTCATGTGGTTGTCTCTAGAATTGTTTGCATCATCATCTCACATTCCTTCATCCATCTTGTGGTAATAGACATTGTTTTACTCATCTTCGGTTAAGTACTTGTCCACCCATCTTTGATACTCTTCATCTGTTGGCCAGCCAAATTTCACCACTTCATTCACCTTAGTATTGTAAGGCGTGTACTTCACAGCAACCTGTTTGGCTTCCCTTTCAAAAAACTCTAAGAATGTGTTGGTGTTAATTATCTTATCCATATTATTTACCAGCAAATCATAGTTTGAATCATCACAAATCGATTTGATTTGTGCATTGATAACTTCTTCTACCCCATTCTGCCACTATTGCAATGTCTTAACATTTCCTTGTGCATCATTAATGTTTGGAAAAAATGTATCATTCCAGTCATTAAAGCTCTTTATCAGCTCCCTAATTCTTCTACTCAAATTATCAGGTAGGGCCTGGAATCTGTTCAATGATTTTACAAAGATTTGAGTAGGCTTCAATGATTGGGGCCTATTGTCTGCATCAAACCTAGAATCTTTGTACATAATATCCAGATCATTGGCCCTAGGGATCCATTTCTCAGCCAAAGGTAAAACTGTTTCCCGATCCCTATTGATATTTTTTATTCCATCCAAGAATAAAGAATAAAAAGAATGTACAGATGGTAATTTACCATGAACCTTTTCATTAAGATGCCTCAAAACTATGTCAACCACCTCACTTTGTTTGGAAATTGCATCATCCTCACTTGCCTTTAAGGCATCCTGCAATTCTGTGATCCTATTCGACATTTGCTTCTTGGTGGGATCCACAGAATATTCAACTTCTTCTTCAACTGGCCCTGGTGTAGGACTGAGAGTAGGTGCCTGGATGGGGGACCCTGGAGTTGAAACAATTGGAGTAGTAGGGGAGACCAATCCTGCAATAGAAGGTAATGCTCTGATACTAGGAGCATTGGAGGATTCTCCCACCTACCCATATTTCAACCTATCTACTTCAGATTGCAGCTCAACATTCCTTTGTTGCATCCTACTATATTCTATAATTATCATATTGTATTTCTCCATCAGACTCTTCTTTTTAGCCTCTTCTCTCTCAGCTGTCTTTTGGGCCAATTTGGCCACATTTACTATCAGGCTTGTAGCTTTTGTTGTTGAAGTTTCAGAATCTCTCTTAATAATTAGCCCTCCCCTCAGCTGTGGGCTAATATCAGTCACATTTGGCTTTCTTCCTTGGGGTGCCAATGCCCATATGGCCAGAGTTTCATACTCCTCACTGAAGGCAGAGTCCTGCAGAGCTGCCTCAACCTCTTCTTCACTATTTTGTATAGGGTGCTTGGACTGTAAGATAGCATTGAATGCAACCGCATCAACTATGTCCCATTCAGGAAAAAGTAAGACACTAGCCTGAGTCACAAGTCTTCTTCCCTCCTTAGGAGTGATGCCTTTGAATTCTTCCATTAATTCAGCCTTGACCTCATCATCATTTTCCTGCTCAGACCTATCAGGTCTCGATTCTCTTCTACTCTTTCATTTGTTTTAGTACTCTTCCAGTTTCATCCTCCAAACTAGTTGCAAGAATACAGGAGTCTTTACAAATGCATCATCGTCCAAGAATGCCTTGCAAGCCTCCATCCTAGCATCTTGTACACATTGCCCCTTTACATCTATGTCAGAAAGCACCAATTGTGTTGATCTAGGAGGGGAAGGGATACCAACCTGCATGTCTTGATCGGTCACAATTATCTCATCCATCAGAGTTTCCTGTGTTTCCTCAAATCTCTACCTCTTAGGGCTTGGCTCTGATGGTAACACTGCAGGATCACCTCTTGGTGGTGAATCTACATCCACAATCCTTATCCCTCTAGGTGCTCTGATCCTTGGACCCAACTGTGATGATGCTTGCATGACTTATTTTCCCTTCTTATCCCCTTCATCCTCATCACTGCTCGCATTCCTATTTCTCTTGTATAGAGGCCTATCAACTGGTGGCTAATAAGATGGCCTTGTTTCTTCAGGCCTCACATCCGGTCTTTCTATACCAAAATCTAATTCCAAACTGACCCTCTTGGTCATCAAGGTGCCCATGACATTTTTGAAATTAGCCATTAAGAAGTCTATTCTCTTATGAAATGGAGTGAACTCCATTAATGGATCATATTTTGGATCCATTTTATGTATTATAGCTAACAACTTTTTATATGCAATCCATTTTTCTTTATTCAACTCATGCCTATTCAAATCAAACTCATTTCTGATTAGGTCCTTAGGAAAGCTGAATTCATGTACAAATTTGTCACCTTTAATTCGTTGTCTAAATAATGCAAAGAATCCCTCAGGGTCATGCTATCTCCTAGGACCATTCCTCAAATTGAAGTCATCAAAAAACCTTTCAAAGTAGACCCATCCTCCCTTGGAACAGACAAAATCAAAAACAATAGTGTAGTCAGGGAACAAATTCCCTTTTCCTTTTTTTGTTAGGTTGTCCTCATGAATACAACCTAGTTGCCACATAACTTCAGCAAATCCCATCCTTGATGGTACATTAAAAGGAAGGATATGAGGGGTTCCTTGGAAACCATACACCCTCAAGATAGTGCTTACAAGGTACAAGATGATATCACCCCAATTGTGACACACTTTTAAATTAGGCTTCCTCACCTTCGGTCGAAGGAAGTCATGTAAATATTCAGGGACTCTTGGCACATTTACCACCAACTGAGCCCTAAGTCTGGAGGCAAAGTAGTTATCAAACTATACAAAGCTAGCACCTCCCCTTTTGTAAGACAAATCTGCACTCCACACCTGTACTGGTAACCTTTTTCCATTCACCTCCTGCCTCAACTCTATTTTTTCTGAGAAGAAAACAACATTCTTGTACATGAACATATGCATCAACAAGGAGTACCAGAAAAAATGAGTCCCAGTATCCCCCACATGCAGCTTCATCAAACTCTCATGCATCTTCTCTGATAGGAATGATGCAAAGTCATATATCACAGAGAAGTTGGGATGTTGAATCTGGGCTCCCATAAACATGTAGGCAACCGGCATCACAGTATTAGGGTTGAACCCTAAAATATGGCACAATGAATAAAATGTTGCCAAGAAGTGATAGGCAAAACAGCTCAGCCTGAAAGGCTCCTGTTCATTTGGGCTGATAAGAATTTTTGAACTGACTACCCTGCCCAGGTGAGGAGGAATCAACCTCGATCTAAAAAGAGGCTTTGACCTTTTGTACTCCTCCTTCATCTCCTCAAAATCTATTTGGACTAAGAAAGGGCTATACTCAATCAAATCAAAAATCTGTCGAATCTCATCTGCATGTATGCTTAGCAGAATTCCACCATCATTATCCCTTATGACCCTTGTCACAGGATCATACCGTGCTGCCACTGCTCTGAGCAAGTCAACATCAGGGAACACATTTGGCACTGTTATTTTCCCCATGTCGTATCTCCAAGCATTAGAGAAGCGGTGAGGTAATTTTCATTGTCCATACCACAGCCTAAACATTTCAAGACCAGTCATAGGAATCTTGGCATCTGCAATGTTATAATTTTGGCACACTAGACCTTCGCCTAGGGTCTTTCCATTCATTAAAACCAAACCACTCTTCTTGTCATTTGTTGACAACGGAAGTTGATCCAGGAAGTCATCATACAAATTCCTCTTCAAATAATCAACATGGCCAGAGTGTTGCTCCAGTGGTTCCATCTTAAACAACTAGGGCTTCTTTTAAAAAATTGAATCCTTGAAGAAACTAGGGGTACCTGAAACACAAAAATACAACACAACTATGCAATTCCAATAATTCAAACGAACCAGTAACCCTATGAAAATAATTAACAAAACCCCTTGACCAGCACAATAGAACCCTTTGTAAAGACATAGTCAAATTAGCCCAATAGATTAGAAAATAACTCATGGGATTTTGCACCTTGTAGAGAACCAACCTTCACGGTGATTGCTCGAAAACTTTATCTCTAGCTCTGAACTTCTTGGAAAATACTTGAATACTTTTGTGATGAAGATAGAAAAAGAGCAAATACTTTATGTCGATTGAATTGAACCAATAGACGTCTCATCCTCCATTAAAGCTCATTTGCATGCCATGCCAATGGCTCCAATCGCATTTGATTCGAATTTAAACTTCAGTCATCGATCTTTTATTTTTGTCAGATCATCGAATGAATATCTTCAAAAGGGCTGACGAAATCTCCATGTTAGCATCGAGGGCCCACCATAGAAGGTAGTGCTAAAGGAATACACGTGGCACCCACCTATGAGATCGCGATCACTAAACATCCTGCATCTTTGGATCACGCGATGGCGGGAAACCGTTGATTCCTACCATCAGCAATCGTGTTCACTCATAGCAATTAGCAGCACCAAAAATAACCATCGAGCAACTTTTTACCAAGATTATAACATCACCATCGATCTTGAGTACGTGCATCTTACAGCTATTTTAGTAACCCACTTTATAACGTATTTAAGTCCAACACAAATATTAAACACTTTATTAATCCCTTTTTGGCATCGACAGCTTTGGACACGTGGCTCTCGCCCGTGATATCGCAATCACCAAACAACCAGTGGTGATGTCATTGCAAGATCACGGGGAGTGATGAGGATCAATCATAGGAAGATCAACAGTCATTAAAAACACAGTAGTCAGCAACACCAAACATAACCGTCGAGCAACTTTTTACCAAGATTATAACATCACCGTCGATCTCAAGCACGTGCATCTCGTAGTTGTTTTAGTAACCCATTTTATAACATATTTAAGTCTGACACAAATATTAAACGCTTTAATAATCCCTTTTCAGCATCGATAGCTTTGGACACGTGGTGCTCGCTCGTGATATCGTAATCACCAAACAACCAGCGGTGATGTCATTGCGAGATCACAGGGAGCGGTCAGGATCAATCGTAGGAAGATCGACGGTCATTAAAAACACCCCCTACAAAATAAAACAACTATTATAAGGGAGAAGGGTACATCGCCTAGAACAACGACAAACAATGGCTCAAAGTTGTTCTTAAAGCACGGGGCATGGACCAACCTAGACTTAAGAAATAATAAAGTCAAGTGAAATAATCTTTTTGTATGTGCAGATTGTGCGGTCGTTGGATGAAGTTAACAAGACCTCGCAAGGTTTCTGCTAACGTAAAAAATATGGTGTGAGGCATGCGAGATGCTTCCATTTGTCATATTTGATGGTGGGAACCAATTTTGCTCGTTGATCGATGATGAAGGCTGATGCCGACAGCTTTTTCCATACCAACGTATCGTGGTTGTTCCTCACTGACCTCGCGCAATTAAAACTGTAGTTTCAATAATGTTGCAAGGTGTGCAATTTGGTGACGCGTGGACTCCAATATTGGTGGGGCCCATTTTCGTGTTGATGTGGTGCCCGGTAGGTGAATATCCTGTCCGTTTGGTGACCGGAGGGAGAACATGACATTTTCAAACTATTTTGACTAAATCTAAGCCGTTCTCTTGGCCAACGTTGTGATTGATCAACGGCTCATATTTAAAAATAAATTGGTATTGTACTATAGCCATTTTATCTCGCGTGATGATTAGTAGTGGCCGAGTTCGAGTCTTCCTGCATAATTAAATGCTAAAATTTGTGAATTACTATTTCCGTGTTGTATCTCTACATTGATGAAGAATTGTTTGGTATCGAGTGAAGCAAGTTGTGGTTACGATTTCTCAATTTCGCTGCCCTGGATGTTCTACGATTGAAACCGTAAGTAGCACGTACGCCATTTCTTGTAAATTCAGAAGATTTTATGGTTGCTTGTTGGGAAATTCATGATTGTTTCTTGTTTCTGTTCTTGAAGAATTGATTGAATAGATTCGATTTTAGAGCTTGTCTAGATAATTGCTAGGGATTTTTAAATATTGAAGAATTTTTTGTAAAGGCTAAAGGAGAAAATTATAATTATTTTCTATTTGAAAATAAGCAAACCCTAATTCGAATTATCATTAGTCTAGTATAAATGGCACCCAAGGCCCAAAGTTCTGGTTCTGAAACCACTACCAGGTCTTTATCCCAAGATATTATTGATTTGTTACAACCCTCTACTAACAAGAAGCAGGAGGGAGAGGTTTTGTTCTATGGGCTTCGAATCTTGGAAAGATTCATAGACAAGCAATGTGCAATTCAAGATGCCAAGTTACCATACACCGAGTGGCAGTTGTTCTCCAATTGGTTTGGGAACAAGAATTTGTCAGTTCCTTTGTCTAACCCCTGCAGGTTAGATCTGGGTAAATTGGTGGTTCTTAATGTTTATATGGATGTAGATATTTTAAAGGACATTTCTGCTAGATATGACCCTGTGGCCTGAATTGTCAGAACACATGTTGGTGTGCAGATGATTAAGATAACCAAAGAAGAAATTGCAGAGATTTTCAAATTGCACGAATGGAGTAAGGATATGGTTCTTGTTGACTTGGAGATTTTTAGACAAGAATATATAAATACTAGGGGTTTGTTTAGAACATCCTTTTTAATACCTCATTTGGTAGTCTCAGGAAGAGGAAAAAATCAGAAGAAGGTAGTAATTGGCAGGAATGAGCCTGAACCTTTTCCTGTGGACTATTTCTCCAGTTATTTCAAGAAGACTGTTTGTGCTTTATGTCAAGTTTTGGGAGTCAGCTTAAAGAAAACCTTGCCTACCGATATTATGTATATGGCAGTAAATCTCTAGCACCTAGGTTTTAATGTAATATATGATTTTGCCACTTATTTGGTAGAGAAGATGCGCATGGGTCTGGTAGCCCTAAAGGAGGGGAAGAATTGGGTTGGATTCATATGGTATTCCTTATTAATCCACATGTTTTGGTATAGGGGTCAAGCTATGTTCGAAAAAAAAATGGAATTAAAGAAGAAGGAAGGAAACATTGAAATGCATGTCCAATATTGGACTAGGATTCTTGACATGCATGATCATAAGTTTGATTATGTGACTTTCCATAATGTCTTTGGATCTAAATTAAGGGAGGCTCTAGTTCGTGACCCCCCAAGGATCCCAAAATAAATTCATGACTTCTTGAGGCTGATGGAGAGAAGGCCTGAATTGAACATAATGCACAATTGGGGAGACATTATCCCCTATCATAATACCATAGTTTTCAGGGTTTTTGGCACTAATGTCAATCCAAAGGTTCTGCCAAGGGAGGTGCCCCTTAGAATTGGATTTTTGGAAATCATGAGGCAGTTGGGGGGCGCTCAGGAACTACACTTGCCAGCTAAATAGAAGAAAGGTTCTTTCTTTCATGAATATACAACATTTGTTGATTTTGTTATGGAAAAGGGGGGATGGAAGGAGTTGCATCAATTACTTGGGCCTTATAGGCTAAGGACTATGCACCCCAGGAATCATGATCCTGAGGGTTTTATCTCTCAAATGAAGGCAAAACATCGAACAGGAGCTTTTGTCCACAACTTCTACTTTCCTGAGGACACCATCAGAAATATTTTTGATTTGGAATTACAAGATGAGAGAAAGACACTATACATTGCCTACTCTAAAATGGTAAAAAGTAAGCAGGAGAAAATACTTGATTTCAATCCCATACCTAATGTTAAAGATGAGTTTAGCAGGGCAATGTATGCTATTGATAATTTTGAGAGCTTGGTTGGGGTTTTGAAAGATGAAAGGGTTGTGGAAGAAAGGGGAAAATCACAAATCATCGAGTACCCTGAGGTAAAGGAAGAGGAGAGGCCTACTTATCAGCCCCAAAAGAAGATAAGGGTTTTTTCTAGAAGAAAGGGAAGTAGGGCTGAAGATGTTGCTAAAAATATTGCACCATCTTCTTTAAGGTAGTCAGTACCAAATGTTGTTGATTTGGATTCTCCTCCAAGTTTTTCAGAATAGGCTTGCCCACCATCACCAAAGAGACAAAGGGTTAAAAGAAGGAAAGATTGTTGATTGTGATGGTGATGAGGATGATGACATTATTTTCACTCCGGATGAAATGCATCATGAGATGCCATTGGAACTAGTTGACATTACAACAGGTTCAGGTACAATTTATTTGAGGTTAGGAAAAGATGAAATCAAAGGAATAACAAGCAATGATGACTTGAGAATAGAAGCCTACAGAGAGTTCATGATGGACGACTCTTTTATTCAAACCGGTGCTTTTAAAGATTTTGTGTGGAGAGCACATTCTGCTTTATATGTTGAGAAGGTGGCACATGAGAGACGTTTGCATCAAGAGCTCCTAGAGAAGGTAATTCAAGCTAAGGTCAAGGAACAAATGAGAGACAAATTCAAAGCAATAACACCAGAGCAGGGTCGGGAATTGGTACAAAAAAGTGGAGTATTGCTACTCCTTGAATGGGATATCATTGATGTTGTGGTGTTTGACACAATAAGAAGGGCTAATAAGCCACTTCTTGATACTGAAGAGGAGGCTACATTGGCACTCAAGGGATCGGCCTTTAGTGAGGAATGGGATGCATTGGCAATCTGGTCCCTATCCACTAGCTCTAAAAATCCAATTGTTGCAGAACCTTTTGACTTCAGTGGTCACTTGGTTGTGAGGAGAGTTGCTGACACCCCAGCATTGGAAGTTGTTGATATGGTCATGAATGTTGCCAAATTCACCAGAGCAACTGTTGAAGATTTGACCAAGGATCGGGATACTCTGAGAGGCCAATATAATGACATTATTATTGAATATAATAAGAGTCAACAAAAGATAGCAGAGTTAGAAACTGAATTGGCTTTATTGAGGCAACAAATGGATACCATGAGATCTCAAAAGAAAGTCAGTTCTAGCCACATTGTTCCTAACCCACTAGTAGAGCAGTCTCAACCTCCTGCACAAGCACAGTCTTTGGCTATTGTTCCATATAATATGGGACAAGTGCCTATCGCTATTGAGAGGGCTACTAGCCATGGAGAGGGACTTTCTAGGGAGAAACTAATTCATGAGGTTGAAGAATATAAGGAGATGGTAGAGAAAATCCGAGATGTAGCATGGAGAAACAATGCAGTGGTAGTGGACATTGTTTTGAAACATTTTAACAGAAGGGTCCAGAGTAAGCTAAACAGTGTTCATGCAAATTATGTCATAATGTTGCAAGCACTAAAAATGTTTCCAAGGGATAAAGAATTGGCCATCCCATTGCTACACAAATGGAGCCCTAGAATGGAGAAGTTGAAATTCATGGCAGTAGGGGCAAAACAACATGGTGATAAATATCCTACTGTTATTGCAACATATCAATTGGTCAAGGGAATTTTTGAGCAGAAGTTTCAAGGATTTGCCACCCCAATGGAATCCAAGATTAAATTGCTGAAAAATGTGTATGATGGAAAGGACCGGACCCCATTGCCTCATATTTTACATAGTCAGGATGAAGTCAAACCCCTGCAGTTTTCGAAGGAGAAAATGAACAATATAATGATGTCTCAAACACATGAGATATGAAAAAATCTTGGCATCGACATGCTAGAGAATACATTGGAAAAGTTATCTTTTGTTATAACTTAGAGAACTTTGATAAAAATGCCACATCGATAATGATAAAGTATTCTCCCTATCGAAACAAGGTTGATCAGGTTGTCGCTTTCCAGTGGCCTTCCAAGGAGGAGTTTGAATTATGGAAAAAGGTGTTCACTGATGAACTAGAATTATGAGTGTTATAGTCGATAATTGCAACTTGGTCATGTATAATACAGGTCTGGCCTTACATATTATATTCTAAAATTGCATTCTCCTTTTGACTCCAAGTACAGGGTGTTGAGGTGGATTTAATACTATAATGGCTAAGCATGCCTTCGATGTATGGGGAGCAGCCTTTGGAGCGATGTTTTCTTTCCTCCTTATCAACTAATGATGATCTTTGTCTTATATGTTCCACTCAGAATCAAGAGTTAGCAGTCCAATTACAAATGGACATGTGTACTCTCCAACCTGAAGCTTGTTGGCTCCCTTGTTTTATAAAAGGGATTTCTGGGCCGAGAGAGTGATCGGTTGAAATATCCAAAATGTGAGAATTAAGAGTCTAGTAATATAGAGAGTATGAATTGTAAGTCCAAGGTTTAAAAAAATTTGAGTCAAGTTGGAGAACTTTGTTAATCATGGGGTTTTTGAGCATGTTTGTATCAAACTCATGAATATTTGGAGTTTATTTTCTCTCCTATTGTGTTATGTTACATGGATTATTAATGAAATATTGATCAAATATTGTTTTCATTGATTTTCATTTGTTCTTTACTGTGAATTATGTTTAACTACAACTCTGGTTCAAAGGATCAGTTAAATGCTTCAGTTAACCAGTAAATTCATGCAATATAACAAATAGGATTCATAAAGGAGTAATAAACTCAGGTATAGATATATGGGTTGTAATGCAATTCATAATATATCATAAGTGTTCAAAATGAAATTTACCCTATAGTTCAGTTTTCTCTTTTGACTTCGTGCGCTGGATATGGCACTGGAATTTTGATTACATTTTATTCTCATATGTTTTGTGTTATGGCATCAGGATATTTTACTCAAACATTTCCTATCAATTTACTTTATGTGAAGTTTGTGATTCTCTATTAAATGGACATGAGTATTTTTTAAGGAATAGCCAATTTCTTGAAGGATTTCATCCTTTAACATTAATTGGGGATCTATCTATTGCTTACCTGTGTGCAAATGAATTGTTTAAATGATGTATGTTAAGAGCACATGTTAGGGAATACCCTCCTGGATTTTACAGTCTGAAGTGTAGGAGAATTAGCCTTATTGCTATTCTCATTAAGTTGGCCATATTGTTCCTAGTCTTTTATTATTGAATGTGGCGAGTTCATGGGAGCTTCTAGGAAACACATGTGGGTTGCAGTTAAAAAAATCCAACAGGTTCACTTGACAACATGATCTATTGAGTAATTACAAAGTATTCATAATTTGAAATTCTAGATTTTGACAACATGATCTATTGACAAATAGGAAGTATTTTTCACATTTTGTCAAATTTTGATATTGTTATCAGGATTCAATTATGTAGTTTTACAAGTCAAACTCATTGACCCATGTTTCATGAGTAGTGTTTCACAAGAACACATCTCTCATGATAATGAATGGTCCACTTAGCACTCATTGCATCTAAATGATTCTCAAAGTGATGAAGCATTAGGCCTTCTTAGGAGGTCAACCATCCCAATATTACATTATCCATGATTTTATTAATAATTGATCATTTTTTTTATTTTGACAAACTTGACACACATATGACAATTTGAAAATGAAATTAATGTATCACAATTAAGTTTCAAATTGAGCAACACAATAGAAACTAAAACAAATTGAGAGATTGTTATGAGGGTAGTGATGCAACTTTTCTAATTAGAGTGTATTCCATGAGATTACAATTCTTTGAGATATTTTGTCAAATAGTTCACAAGATTTGTCTATCCTCCCACATTTTACATAGATTTGAAAATGGAGTCTACAACCACAACATTTGAGAAAAATCATCTTTATATTATGCTTTGATGGATGTGTACCTTGTTCCAAATCTCCCATATTAAGGAAATCGACAAGGATTTTGGTGAAGGTTGTGAAATTTGTCTATGCATCTACCAATTGCATTTGATTGAAAGTTTCTGAAACCTTTAAAAAAAATCCATCATGTATATTCTACAATCATTATAGTCCACAATTTCACATTTATTTGGTTTTGCATCTACCAATTGTATTTGCTTGAATTTTCCTACCGAATTTTCAATGTAGATCCATTTTGTGTATATCTTACAATCTGTTGGTGTTTTTTCCCACATAGGATTTGCAATTCTCTAAGAGGTAGCCAACCTCCATTATAAATAATTGCAAAGGCTAGTGGCCAACTAAAAAGATTCAGTCAAAGACTGACATCTCCTACACTTTTGGCTCTATGAAACCAAGGTGGGTAAACCCAAGTGTGTTCATAAAAATGTTTCATGATTGGTAAGAACACTTCTTCTTATAGATGCAGTCCCCACTAACACTAACAGATAGTCATTACCCTGGTTGTGGAAAAACCAAAGAATAATAACAGATATCCCAAAACAAGGAGACTGAAAATTATCATAAGATCTATATCCCAAAAAGAGATAGCAGTTGATATTTGTTAAAATGTTCGGGTATTGAATCACCGTGCTTAGAGTCATGGTCTTATACCTGAAAGGAATTTACCAATACTATCCAGTGCCTCATCCATTGGGTGGGAGTCATATAAAATGTAATTCAGATGAAAATGAACTTATTGGCATAGTGCTTTGCTACCATGAGATTTGTCAGTATATTAAAACAATACTCCTTAGTGAATCCTGAGCATATAACCATAAACATAAAATTTGTGTTCAAGCATTTGATTAACTCATTAAGTTAAAGCAAGAGAACAAATTACACTTTCAACTACACCATTGAAACTGAATGAACAAACCCTCGATAAATCCATTCATAATCCATGGCCCATACGCAAGAGAGCAAAATGTCTTAATTTTTTTAGATTTCTTTCGATATTAGTAATTACAAAAGCATAGTATACTTATTTCATAATATTCCCAACCCAACATTTTTTCCTACATAATACCTTCAAAATCCTACATTACCACAAATTTTACATATTCTAAGCCTTCGGACCCAAAAAAAACAACAACCCTTAACAATGAGCCATCAAATCTCCTTTATAGGATAGGAGAGCAACAAAGCAATACGCTACATTGGTCATTCCAAATTTGAATTTCATTTAGAATGAAATTAAAATTCGCATTCCTCATCATTAGAAAAAACCATAATCAGTTTGAGGAATCAAAACGGTTATACCATTGTAACCAACTGGAGCTCTAGACAAAAGATTGTGGCAGGCACGTGTACGTCCACATCAACACACCACCCAAAAGTAACACACCCAGAAACTGCAACTACTTGCAAGACACACGGCCCCGGTAGAGGCAACCACTCCTGGTCCTCACTTCAGTAAGAAGCAGGACCATGATAGGGTAGGGTTGGATGGAACAATCACTATTCCATGCTTTGGATCTTTACTTGCAAGACCTCTTTGGTGTCTTACTTCACCACCTTAACCTTTAGGACCTCCTTCATGTTTAGGTACCCCTGCTTCTCCTGGCCAACCCCACTACCATCATAATTCAACCTACCAAGTCAAACTTGGTGCAATGCCTCTAACTCTTCCTTAGCCCTTAATCTACCCTAAAGACTAACATTGTCCAAGAACTAAAGCTTAGCTTTGCAAGGGCGTGGAGATGTTTCCACTGTCTTCATTCCATCCTGTTATGGCTCTGAAAGATCCACCTAACTCCATCTTTTCATCGCTTTCACCAAACCCTCATTTAGGGTTTAAAAGGCTACTAGCCTAGGAATTCCAAATTAGACCTTCTTCCCGAGGAAACAAGTTAGAACTCTAAAGTTCTCCAAAGAACATAGGATCTTCTCTTGGGGTTCCTATTCCTTGTGTCTATCCCTCAAAGATTCCAGCGGCCTTAATCCTCAAATGTCCGTACATAGCCATAACCCTCCATTTAGCAAATTAGGCCTTTTTTAAGTCATTTCCTGACCACACAGCAAACTGTCAGTTTATTCTCCCTCCAAATGGACTGGTGAAGCCTCCTCCTTCATTCCAAGTCTTTGCAAGGCATCTATCTACCCTCTCCACACCGTGACTTGACAAGGAATGGTCACCCCTGTAAACCAAGTGCCATGCACTCCATGTCTTTCCTAGCTGGACACTGTCAGGCTCGCCTAGGAGAAGACTTCCATGGTGCTTGCAGAACTGTCAAGACCTCCTAACCCTACCATATGTACAAGCATGGGGTTTAGTCACAATTCCCAAGAGGCCGTACGTTGAGTACAGTGGGAGTGTGAGTTAAACCTCCATTCTCTACAAATAACCTGTCAAATCAGCAACTATAAAAGTAAAGAAACTATCTACAAACAAAACTTGAAGCTTAACCAGGAGTCTAAACTACCAACACACAGTGCTTGATTAACACTCACATTACAACCTACACAATTCATAGTATCCAAATCAAACCATTAAAGCACTCTGTCAATGCAAAAATCAAAAACTTTCACATTAACAACATTGTTCTCCTTTGAATTTTAAAATTTCCAATACTTTCCAACCTTGCTCTCAGGTCGAGGCACACCCTATATAGGTCAAAAAAAGTATTTATGCCTCCCCTTGGTCGGACATTGCAGTTACCTTGTGGAAAATTTGCAAAAATGTACCATTTTGCACTTTTTTCCAATTTCTAGTAAAATGAATTTATAAACTCATCACTAATGAGTTTCTAAACTCATCCACCCTTTCCACTCCTTAACCTATTGATCACTACTGATCACTCCTGATCAAGACATATTCTTAAGCCTCTAACTCTATCTCAATGGTCAACATGACCTTCATGGTATCATATCAAAAACAAAAATTCATCCTAGACTTCCTAATTGCCTAGTGTTTCCTAGGTGCTCCTGCACCATTCTCCCCCTCCCTACACAAACACTAAGGAATGTGAGGAGAGATCAGTGACACAGCAATGCCTTGCTTCTTAAACTGAGCTTCATCCACCCATGTAGCCTCAGACTCTGGCTTGTCCTTCCACTTGATGAGGTGCTCCATGTACACTTTATGCCTTGTAGATTTCTTCACCCTTGACTCCAAGATCCTCTTTGCTTGTAGTTTGTCTTTAGGAGGTAAGGTTATGTTACTTACATCCTTGAAGATATCCCTACTGTTTTGATCCATGTCATTGATCGATCCCTTATACTTGATCAAATCAACTACATTGAACACTGGAGAGATGCCTAAATCTGCAGGTAATTCCACCTTGTAGGAATTCTTCCCATATTTGGCTAACACCTTGCATGGTCCCACTCTTTTCATCTGCAATTTGGTTGATGTTCCCTTCTGTAATCTGGATTTGTTGAGGTGGGCCATAACATAGTCCCCTACTACAAATTGTAGATCTTTTCTAGACATATCCACCTTATCTTTCAACTTTTGAGTAGCCTTGGTGACTGTCTTCTTCACCTGCTCCTGAATCTCCTTCATGGTCTGAGAGAAATCCTCTCCATGTCCACTCCTATGCTCCATAGCTCCTAGATCCCTGAGCTCACACACACCTCTTGGGTGCATTCCATACACTATTTCAAAAGGACTCTTCCCTGTGGTCCGGTTCACACTGTCATTATATGCATACTCAGCCTATGATATAACCATGTCCCATGTTTGTCCATACTCTTTGGTTAGGCACCTTATAAGGTTACCTAACATGCTATTAACCACCTATGTTTGACCATCGGTTTGAGGATGGTAAGTTGATCCAAAAGATTGGTTGGTACCTAATTTGCTCCATAGAGTCTTCCAAAAGTGACTCATGAACTTCACGTCCATGTCTGATACAATGCTCAATGGCAATCCATGAATCTTGAAAATTTCCTTGAAGAAAAGGTGAGCAATATAGGTAGCATCATGGGTGGTTTTGCAAGGGATAAATTGACTCATCTTACTGAATCTATCTACCACCACATAGACACTATCAAACCCTATCTTAGTCTTAGGGAGTCCTACCACAAAGTCCATGCTAACACACTCCCATGGTCTGTTTGGAATGGGTAGGGGTTGATATAGACCTGCATTACTAGATCCTCCCTTGGCTTTCATACATACTACACATTGCTCCACATACCTCCTAACATCCCTTGACAACTTAGGCCAATAGTAGAACCTTTGCACTAGTTCCAATGTCTTGTTGATGCTAAAATGTCCACTAAGACTACCATTATGCTTCTCCTAGATGAGATTCTCTCTCATTGATCCTCTTGGAACACATAACCGATTCCCCTTGAATAACAATCCACTTTGCAATGTATACTCTGAGTATTGGCTATTAAAATGATTCTCAAAGTTAGAACATACCTTGTAGGCCTCCGAGAAGTCTTCATCTTCCCCATAGGGATCCTTGAAACTCTCTATTCCAATGCTCTTTATATGTATCTCTTGCACTATCATAAATCTTTTACTTAGTGCATCTTCTACCTTGTTCAATTGTCCCTTCTTGTGCTTGATGGTGAAAGTAAAAGCTTGGATTTATTCCATCCATTTCAAATGTCTATTACTCAACTTCTCTTGAGTGTTGATATAGCTAAGTGCTTGATTGTCAGTAAAGACTACAAACTCTTTGGGTAGAAGGTAATGCCTCCACTTCCTAAGTGATTGAACTAAAGCATAAAGTTCTAGGTCATAGGTAGAATACTTCTTCTTAGCTTCATTGAGCTTTTCACTAAAAAAGCTATAGGCCTGCCTTCTTGACTTAGCACTCCTCCTACTGCAACTCCACTGGCATCACATTCCACAGTAAACAACTTGTCAAAGCTAGGTAACAAAAGTATAGGTTGAGTTGCCACTTCTTGTTTCAGTTTCTCAAAACCCTTCTCAGCTTCTTGAGTCCACTTAAACTTAGTCTTTAAGCCACCTTTGATTTTATCTAGGACTGGTGCACATATGCCACTAAAGTTCCTAATGAATTTCCTATAAAATTGAGCCAATCCATGAAAACTTCTTACCTCTGTCCCTATGGTTGGTGTAGGCCAATTTATGATAGCTTCCACCTTGCTTGGATCCATCTTCAATGATCCTTGGGATACTACAAACCCCAAATACACAAGCTCTTGTTTAAAGAACTCACACTTCTCTAGGTTGATGGCTAACTTCTCTTCTTGCAATCGTCTAAGAACCAACTCCACATGATTTAGGTGTTCTTTTGCTATCTTGCTAAAGATGAGTATATCATCAAGATATACCACCACAAATATCCCTGTAAAGTATTTGAGCACTTCATTCATGAGCCTCATGAATGTGCTAGGGGCATTAGAGAGGCCAAATGGCATAACTCTCCACTCATACAACCCATCTATTGTCTTAAAGGTTGTCTTCCACTCATCTCCATCCTTGATTCTGATCTGATGGTATCCACTCTTGAGATCAAACTTGGTGAAGTACTAAGCTCCTCCAAGACAATCCATCAAGTCCTCAATCCTAGGAATAGGGAACCTATACCTAATTGTGATTCTATTTATAGCTCTAGAATCAGTGCATAATCTCCACTTGCCTCCTTTCTTGGTTGCTAAGACCACTGACACTGCACATGGGTTGATGCTCTTCCTAATTAACCCTTGATCCAATAACTCCTGCACTTGTCTAGCTACCTCTAGATTACGATCCAGTGTAAGCTTATAAGCTTCTTTGTTTGGCAATGAAGCTCCAGGTATGAAGTCAATCTGATGACTAATGGCTCTCTTTGGCAGTAAATTTGTTGGTGCACCATCACTCACTATATCCTTATACTTCTCAAGCAACTTCTGGACTGCTCCGGGTATGATTGTTTTCTCAGTCTTGTCCTCTTCCTTGGGTTGCACCATGACCACATATCCTTCACCTCCTTGATGTAGGTTGTTAATGAACTCTTTACCACTGCTCAATAATATATTAGGTGTCTTTGATTGTCCTTCTTCCTCATCTGACAGTGACTGTAATTTAAATGTCTTCCCATCCTTTTTGAAAGAAATGGTGTTCTCTTTCCCATCATACATGGAACTTCTATCATACTACCATGGTCCGCCCGATAGATGGCATGCATCCATGGGTAACACATCACATAAAAACTTATCCTTGTACCCTCCAATGGAAAACTCCACTGTAGTTTGTTCATTGAAAAGAACACTCTGCCCTTTGTTCAACCATGTTACTTTGTAAGGGTTAGTGTGGGGTACCTTCTCCAACTTCAACTTCCTTACTGCCTCCTCTGAGATGATGTTATTTGTTGAACCTGAATCCACAATAACCTTACATACTTTCCCAAGTATTTTGCATCTCACTCTAAATAAATCTCTTCTTTGTTTTGGCTCTTCCTTGACCGGTTGTCTAAATCAAAACTCTCCTAAACATCAAGTTCTCCCTCATTTCTGATTCAATGTGATTGACCTCTGGTGATTTAGTACTCATGGTGTCCTCTTGAGCATATGCCACTCTCTTCTCAGTATTTGATAAAGATGCTTTCTCCGGGCACCTATAAGTTGGATGTCCTACTTGACCACAATGATAACACTTCATATTAACAAATTATGAGTTGCTTCTGCCTGCTCCTCTTCCTTTATTTGATCCACCTTGAGATCCTCTACCTCTTCCATAACCTCCTCTAGAAGGTGTTTCACTTCCATGCTCTGTGAGTTTAGACTCTCCTTGGTTTCTTTGTTCAGTTCCTCTACCCTGGTAGCCACCTCTATGTCCTCTTTGATCTCTTTGATCTCTTCCTTTGCCTCTACTCTTAGAAGCCTGATCTTGTTTCCTCTTGCTTCTTTCCTCAATCTTAATAACTAATTGGTAACATTGGTGTATTGTCTTAGGACTTAGAAGAGTCATCTCCTCTTGAATGTTCCACTTCAATTCGTTAAGATACCTAGCCACCTTGAGACTTTCATCTTCTAAAACATTAGACCTCATACAAAGTTTTTGAAACTCCTCAGTGTAAGTGTTCACATCTTGGTCTCTTTGCCTCAAGCTTTGTCTCTCCTTATGTAATTGAATCTCATAATCATCTCGTATGTATGCTTCTCTCACTTTTGCCACCATACCCTTCCAAGTTGAAATAGGCTTCTTGCCTTCCTTTTCTCTCTCTATTTGAATGAATTTCCACGATGTCAAGGTAGATCCTCTCAATCTTGATTTGGCCACCTTCACCTTTTGTGCTTCAGTGACTCCATCACATTCAAAATGGTCCTCCATGCCTTCTATCCAATCCATGACTAGATCAGCTTCCAATTTGCCACTAAACAGTGGTATGCCTTCAAGTACTTTCCACTCAAAGCTTTCAATGCCTTCAAGAAAGGATCCTCTTGCAAAACAAGGTCAGGTTTAGGGGTCTTGTCTTCCTCTGCAACCTCTTCACTCTTTGGTACCCTTCCCTCCAATCTATCACTGACCTCATCAGCCTTGATCTGCACATTGCTCAATGCTTCCTCAAGTTGTGCTAATCTTTCTCTCAATCTCCTATTGTCTTCCTCTTGATCTTCTACCTTCTTTGCCAACTCAATGTTTGTCACCATGGTTGTGGAACCACTAGATTCAAGGTCTGACATACAAGATTCGATCTGAAATCTTTAACTTGCTCTGATACCAATCTGATAGGGTAGGGTTGGATGGAACAATCACTATTCCATGCTCTGGATCTTTACTTGCAAGACCTCTTTGGTGTCTTAATTCACCGCCTTAACCTTTAGGACCTCCTTCATGTTTAGGTACCCCTGGTTCTCCTGGCCAACCCCACTACCATCACAATTCAACCTACCAAGTCAAACTTGGTGCAATGCCTCTAACTCTTCCTTAGCCCTTAATCTACCCTAAAGACTAACATTCTCCAAGAACTAAAGCTTAGCTTTGCAAGGGTGTGGAGATGTTTCCACTATCTTCATTCCATCCTATTATGGCTCTGAAAGATCCACCTAACTCCATCTTTTCATCGCTTTCACCAAACCCTCATTTAGGGTTTAAAAGGCTACTAGCCTAGGAATTCCAAATTAGGCCTTCTTCCCGAGGAAACAAGTTAGAACTCTAAAGTTCTCCAAAGAACATAGGATCTTCTCTTGGGGTTCCTAGTCCTTGTGTCTATCCCTCAAAGATTCCAAAGGCCTTAATCCTCAACTGTCCGTACACAGCCATAACCCTCCATTCAGGAAATTAGGCCTTTTTTAAGCCATTTCCTGACCACACAGCAAACTATCAATTTATTCTCCCTCCAAATGGACTGGTGAAGCCTCCTCCTTCATTCCAAGTCTTTGCAAGGCATCTATCTACCCTCTCCACACCATGACTTGACAGGGAATGGTCACCGGTGCAAACCAAGTGCCATGCACTCCATGTCTTTCCTAGCCGGACACTGTCAGGCTCGCTTAGGAGAAGACTTCCATGGTGCTTGCAGAACTATCAAGACCTCCTAACCCTACCATATGTACAAGCATGGTGTTTAGTCACAATTCCCAAGAGGTCATACGTTGAGTACTGTGGGAGTGTGAGTTAAACCTCCATTCTCTACAAATAACCTGTCAGATCAGCAACTATAAAAGTAAAGAAACTATCTACAAACAAAACTTGAACGCGAACCAGGAGTCTAAACTACCAACACACAGTGCTTGATTAACACTTACATTACAACCTGCACAATTCACAGTATCCAAATCAAACCATTAAAGCACTCCCTCAATGCAAAAATCAGTAACTTTCACATTAACAACACTGTTCTCCTTTGAATTTTAAAATTTCCAATACTTTCCAACCTTGCTCTTAGGTCAAGGCACACCCTATATAGGTCAACAAAATTATTTATGCCTTCCCTTGGTCGGACATTGCAGTTACCTTGTGGAAAATTTACAAAAATGTACCATTTTGCACTTTTTTCCAATTTTTAGTAAAATGAATTTCTAAACTCATCAGTAAAATGAGTTTCTAAACTCATCCACCCTTTCCACTCCTTAACCTACTGATCACTAATGATCACTCCTGATCAAGACATATTCTTAAGCCTCTAACTCTATCTCAATGGTCAACATGACCTTCATGGTATCATATCAAAAACAAAAATTCATCCTAGACTTCCTAATTGCCTAGTGTTTCCTAGGTGCCCCTGCACCAGACTAGCTTCCTTTTATCCGCTTTAACACATGATCTGGTAGCATGGCACAATTCCATCACAGTTATTGGGGCAACTACGAGGGGCTCTTCATTGACCTCCAACAACTCGGTCATGGACGCCAAGTAACGTTGGTAGTCCGAGTTAGTTTTGGACCCATCACCATCAGAACCAGAAGATAGCACCAGTGGGGACTTGGAGCTCCTCGTCCCTTTATAAGAATCATGGACAACCTCAATCTTGCTAAGGATAGGTTGTACCCCGTCAAGCTGCAAATTTCTCACCTCGAGACTGGTACTTATGCGCACAGCCGAATGGTCCATTGCAAAGAACACCTTGCAAAATACAGGAGAGACTCGACCACCTACAAACAAGACAACTCAAAATGCGATGATAATACCAGATAACACAATGAGCATTTATAGAGTTAATTGGTGTAAGAATATTAATTGCTCAAGTATAGCACGAGCATTCGAGCATTTTAGTGGCTGATGTAGCCACCCCAAATTATTCGTGGCTTGTGAAGGCATGGCGTACAACCCATCATTGCATTTATCTGGAGAACACTGTTCGCACATAGGAAAATCAGGTGAGGATCCACTAGAAAAACCTGTGCCATTAATGGGAACAACTTGTAGAGAGCAAGAACTCCCAACGTGGATGAATAGGAACCCAACAAAAATTGAACCGTTAATGCGGATCGAACATGGCAAGTCGGATGACTCAGATTGAGTCAACAATTGTTTGAAAATCCACATCAGTGCCCTGCGAGAACCGTGCCCAATCACAACCCAAGAAAGCAAGAGGTTGCAACTGGATAGCTGGTCCCACCTAGCCCTGTTGCTTCAAGAACCGGGCGACGTGTCGCCTCTTTGCAGACCTCGCAGTACCCTCAGGGGCCTTTAATCTGATCGTGCGAGATCTGCAAGGAAGGATTATCATTGATCTCCCTCGTTAATACCCCAAGGGTAGAAAACACCCACTTTAAACCCCAAAACCCTAGCCTCCATCCATGTAAATTTTAAGTCCCACCATAATCCTTGTACGATCCACATGATTTTTCTATCCTTTGTTGAAGAAACTATTACAATATATTTCTTATTTATGTACTTATTTTCCATACATGTTTATAAAAGTTTGAAATTATTAATAATATTAATTTTGGCAAGACATTAAAAGAGTGTTGATTGTAAAAAATATGCATCATAATGTGAAAATGCAAACAATGGAAGCAATGACTATAACACATAAATTTTTATGTAGTATCCAATTCAAAGAATCTTGTAACCCTCTACCTTGAACTTTTTAGTATAAAAAGCTAAGGAGATGCTATAAATAAGATAATAAGTTGATTATTAGCATATACCAATTTTCATAGAGATGTAGATTGTTGGATGTTGTGGTTGTGTTGCTCATGATATGTGTTTTTCATTGATGTCAACACTATTAGCATTAATGTCTTAAAGGTTGTATATGTCGAGGATATTGAGAAAATTAGAATAATTATGTTGCAAATAGTCTATGAAGTTGTGGAGATCAGAGTGGTGGAAATTTTTGTACGTTGGTATTCTAAAGTCGTGTATTAAAGGGTTTGTTGCTAATCCTATCTAGTATATCCTCTGGAAGTTTTAGAGGTGTGCATCAAGATTGTAGCACGTTATGAGTTTTTGTGTTCCTACAGTTATTTTGTTTCTATAGTTGGTGTTTTTGAAAGAAGAGAATGTAATTTTGGTGAATTGAATTGTTGTACATGCTCTTGAGATTTTCATTGATGTTTCTTGATCCCATACTCTACCATTGTGGTACATCCACGTTGATCAGTGTGCTCATGATCAAAGATTTTTCCTTTGCATTTTGAGTTTTCATGTTCTTGGTTGACATGATGCTGGTAGCGTGTTGTAGATCCTTGTGGATTAATTTTTGAATGCTTGGCATGTTCGAGGATGTTGATTTAGGTCTTCATTATGTTGTGACTGATTTAGGTTGGTGCGCATTGAGATTTGTTCATGAATTGGGCCGACAGTTTGAATTCATCTATTGTTTATTTTTGGTCGACAGAGTTGTTAAAGTAAATTCATGAAGTGGATATATAAGAGCAATTGTTTCATTCATTTAGAGAGAATGTATGTGAAGTGTATGCGAGATATGTGTGAATAAAGATTAGATCATTCAAATGCAGAGCAGAGTGTGAAGAAGTTTAAGCAAAGTATGAAGAAGTATTTATGTGCCTAACTGAAACTGTCATCAAGCTTTTGAAGAAGCTAATTTCTCAATTCAACCTCATTAGATGGATTTAATTTGATTATCTTATGTAAGGCAGTGAGCCTTCCCTTTGAGTGGTGAGCTTTAGGCATTGTTCATGAATGCATGTGCATTCCTTATTCATTTCTTTTATACTTTTAAAAAGGTATAAATTGTGGATTAACCTCCACTGTGGTTTTTCCCCTAACAGGGTTTGTACAAAAAAATCTTGGTGTTATGTGTGTTTTTGTTGATTCATGCGTTCACTGTTATTTATCATATCTAAGATTAAAGGTTAATAAGGTTAAATAAGTTTCAATTTTGTAACAACTGATTCACCCCCCCTCTCGGTTGTCTATCCTTGTTTTCCAACATAGATATCTTCCATTTCAAAACACACAAAACAATATTCAGTAGATAATCAACCATCTTTCATTTGTATAGTGATTATTTTATCCCTATAGGAAACAAGTAGAGTATATAAAGAAAACTAACAAAGCCACAACTACCCCTATTTTGTAGTTTGGTGTGCATTCCTTCCTCTCCCTAATCTTCTCTGATTATTTTGATTAGGATTAGGGCCATGGATATGGCTAGGGTTAGGTTTAGGGATAGGTTTAGGGTTATTAGAGTGAATACAACTAATTAATAAAAGAACAAATATTTAGGGTTAGGTAATTAGGATTAGGGTTGGGATTAGAGTTTTGGTTGTGGTTAGGGTTATAAAGATATGATAAAGGTGAGGGTTAAGATCAAGGTTAAGGTTTCGAGAAAAAGGGTTAGGTTATGATTAGGGTTAGGGCTAGGTTTAAGATTTGGATTATAGTTTAGGGTGTAGCATTTGTCTTTAGTTTAGGGTTAAAATTAGGGTTAAGGTTAGGGTTAGATTATAATTAGGATCATGGTTTAGGGTTTAGGGTTAGGGTTGTGTTTATTTTTAGGGTTACAATTCAAATCATAGTTTAGGGTTTAGGTTTAGAGTTATGCTTAAGTTTAGGGTTTTGATAAAAGAATTTGGGTTATGGTTAAGATTATGGTTTTAAGAAATAGTGTTAGGGTTAAAGTTATGGCCAGGGTTACATTAATGAGAAAATGATGGTTTACTTTCCAAGTAAGGGTTAGGATTAGGTTTATTGTCAGGGCTAGGGTTAAGGTCAGGGTATGAGTCAATCTTATGATTAGGGTTAGGTTTATGGTTAGATTAGGGATATGATGTTAGGTTTCAAGAAAAGGTCTAAATTTAAGATTAAGCCATAGTTGGCTATAATGAACATGAGAAAAAATGGATCTAATTTCCTTTTGTGGTAAAATAATCAACTACAACTTAAACTTAAATTTAGATATTACCCTAAACTCTAACCATAACCATAAACCTAATTCCAAACCTAACCCTAAAGAAAACACATAACCTAACCCTAATTGTAGTGTTTGAGGCTAGGCTCAAACACTATATAACCTAACCCTATATAACCTAACACATAACCTGGCACTAGAAAAAAATTCTTCTCCCAAACAATCTCCTCTACTTCTATTCATGCCTACTGGAGTTCCAACATTCAACATTGGTGCTTCAACCATTCATTCAAAGATAAGAATTTAAATTAGATGAAATGAGTTTCATTGGGGAGAGGTTGCTTGAAAACATAGATTCCAGGCTTCGACAAGCATTCCCAAAAAACAATAACCAAAGTTTTGGAGGTGAGTTCTGGATTGAAATTGCTAACTTTGATAACTTTACATTACAATATTTTTTATTCAATTCTATTATAGTTCCTTCTATACAAATTCATACTTATCAATTTAATTAAATATTTTATATTCAGACATATCTACATGATTTTAGATGGAGACTTGGCACAATTACCTCCAATAAATGACATGGCTCCATATGAAAGAAAAAGGTGAGAAAAGCTACTATGGGAAGAATTCAAAATGGTCATTACATTAAGTTGTGTTTTTCGACAAGATGGACAAAATGAAGAACAACAAATATTTCATCAAATTCTAACAAACATTAAGGATGTGAATCCCACAATCGACGATTGGATGTTGCTTTCGTAACTCTATAGCCCAACTATTCAATGGTCATTTTTCTAATGACTCCTTTCTCACTCTAATGGTGGACAAACATGACATTATTTAGGATATTCAATGCCTAGATATTTTCTGGAAAGCTTTAAGGTCAAATATATAGTGGCATAAAACTCAATGTTATAGGAAATCATTCTTAGCTAAGCCCAATTGGTTCAATTCCTATGGATAGAAGGGGGTTGATCATAAGGAAGTGTTGAGATTCCTAAGCATCTCTTTTACCTTTTAGGTTTCTCCTTCCTCTTTAAGGAAACATATCATTTCTAGAGCTGAGAAAAATTATCATATTAAATTATGAAGCCCCTTTCTTTGGCAAGGAGATTCCATGCGTGTTCAAAAATTCTTGTTGCACACATTTCCATTACTCATGTTTGTAAGAACCTTGAAAATCCTCATATTTGAAGATTGAAAAAATCCAAAGGTATATTTTATGGCCTCCCTTTACCCAAGGAAAATGGTTTCACAAAGTATCCTAGGAGTTTTATTATTTCTCTCATGACTATAATAGGCTTGGGTTACTTTATATTCACTACTCTAAATGGCACCATAATAGGCTTTTCTTGCTTTATTTTCACTACTCTAAATGGTGCCATAATTTTAAATTTAATTAACATACTCTAAAACCTAACTAAACCAGGTTGTAGCTTGTCAAATCGGACAAGTGAAAGGTCAATACTAGCACTGAGGAAGAGTTTGGAGGAGTGAAAACAAGGTCAATACCAGCGTCGATGAAGAGTTTGGAGCTAAAACAAGGTCAATACCAGCGTCGAGGATGAGGTTGAGGGCACTCAGGGAAAATCGACGACCAAGGGACAATGAGTATTGTAAGTTTGGCACCCCCATTCTCTTTAACCTACAATTTTCATGCCTAGTTTCCAAAGATATTCTTGTACATTGGCCCCCCCATTCTCGTAAAATGGTATAAGATAAGATAGAAAAAATAAAATAGCTTAGTCTTTCAAATTTTCATCAATCTACGTATTGTTAAATTTTAACACCTAAAAGTGAGAATGAAGAATCTTTCCTAGGATGGTGGCTAATTATGCTTCTCAACACCTAGATTACAAAATCCTTGCCAATATCATTGCCATCACAATTAAACCTATTGCCTAAGATATAGTCATAGAGGTAAACAAATTGGCTTTCTTGATAGTAGATACATTCTAGACAATTCAATCCTTGCATCGGAGATTGTTGAATGGGCCCAACAAACTATTCATGATGCCCTTACTATTAAGTTAAAAGTTTGACAAGGCATATGATTGCATCAAATTTCCTTTCATTTATAAAAGGCTCAAAAGGATTTGTTTTCAACCCTAAATTATTATCACACATTCAAAATTACAAAATACCAGTTAATGAAGAACCTTCATTTGAAGGTGATGTCATCATGACCTTTGAATGAAGAACCTTCATTCAAAAATGATGCCATGTCAAGACTTTAAAATGAAGGTATTTTTTATTTTAATTATTTCATGTCCAAAATGCTTTATAAAAGCAACCTTGACATGAAGGACCTTCAAATGAAGACCTTAATTCAAAGGTCCTTCATTAGAAGATCCTTCATATGAAGGTTCCTTTAAAGCCATCCCATTATAGCTCTTAGAGTTGTTAGAGATATTTTTGTTTCGAAGTAGAGATTGGACCATCAAACAGTGTCACCATGACTCTACCAAGATATCCATCAAGTTTCTTGCTTTGAAAGACCCCTAAATGCAATGAACCTCTATCATACCATGATGCACACCAATCCACAAAGTTATAGTTCCAAGATAGTGGATGGATTGGTGGATGTCATTTCTATTTAGCCCTCAAACCCTTACATAGGCAAAACAGGGCAATCCATGTAAATTTGGTAAAGACGTGCCACTCCAGTCATCAAAATTCTTTACCAGTTCCTTAATCTTCCTACTCAAATCATCAGGTAAGGTTTGAAAACCTTGCAATGATTTTACAAAAACTTGAGTAGGCCTTAATGATTGGGGCATGTTGTCTACATCGAATCTAGAGGCCTTATACATAACATCTAGGTCATTGGCCCTAGGGATGCACTTCTCAACTAAAGGCAAAACTAATTCCTGATCCCTGGTAATGTTTCTTATTGAATCTAAGAATAAAGAATATAAAGAATAAACTGATGGTAATCTACCATCAACTCCCTAATTCAAATGCCTAAAAATTGTGTCTACAACTTCATTTTGCTTGGCAACTGCTCCCTTCTCACTTTCTTTTAGAGCTACCTGTAGCTCTCTAATCTTATTAAGCATTTGCTTTTTGGTGGGATCTACAGGTTACTCAACCTCCTCTTCAACTAGCTCTAATGAAGGACTAGGAGCAGGAGTTTGGATGGGGGACCCAGGAGTAGAAACAATTGGAGAATTTGGAGGTACTGATCTTGATGTAGAAGGTATGGCCAGGGTACCGGGAGCACTAGAAGACTCCCCCACATATCTATACTTCAACCTGTCTACCTCAGTTTCCAGCTCAACATTCCTTTGTTGCATTCTACTATACTCTTCAATAATGGTGTTATACTTCTCCATCAAACTTTTCTTCTTAGCTTCTTCTCTTTCAGTTGTCTTTTGGGCCAATTTGGCCACATTTACAGTCAATTTTGTAGCTTTTGTAGTTGAAGTTTCATAAGCTCTTTTGATTATTAACCCTCCCCTTAGGTTTGGGCTAATATCAGTAACATAGGGCACAGGCCAACCTAAACTTAGGAAGTAATAAAGTTAGGCAAAATATTTAACTCAATTTATAAAAAGGGGTCCAGCCTAGACGAAACAATGAGACATAAGTCATTTTAATACCCACTCCAAAAAGGTAACGGCCGAATATATCTCACCCAAGGTTTTACATGGAACATTAGGATTTTTATGAAAGTCAAGGTAAAACCCAACCTTAGGTTCCTCCCAAACAATGTAACAAGCCAAGACAAGAGAAAAACATAAATGGAATTCAAAGAACAAGATTTGAAACTCCATCAAATCCACCATGATGCACACCAATCCATCGAGTTACAATTCCAAGATAGTGGGTGGATTGGTGGATGTCATTTCTATTTAGCCCTCAAACCCTTACACAGGCACAACAGGGTAGTCCTTGTATTTGATTGTTTAATCCCACAAAATAGTAATTGAGAACTTCAAAACAAATGCAAATGAAATGGAACACATATATTTATCTACACCAATGATCTCAGAGCATTTCAAGCTTGTATGGATCCATACAACACAAAATAACTTCAGAAAAATTGTAAAAACACAGAAAATTGCTTCAAGAACGTGGTATCTGATATGAAATTTTGGTATCAACTCCTCCAACAATTGCAATGGGATGGGAATACAATATGATAGAAGCGGGATAAAAAATGCATCGTTTGAAGCATCAAACCAATATGCAAAGATGAAAGAAAGTGCTAACCCCTTAAACTGAAAAAGTTTCTTTTAACTTTAAGTTTGTTGGGTAGCCAACTCTTTTAAGTTATCAAATCCTACCATCATACATAATCAAAATGTTGTTGTTTCAAATCACTATGAGCACTAACTTTCACTATTTGAATATGTTGAAACCTTGTCATAGAGAATTAAAACATTGATGCGACCACTCATCCTACCTTAAAACATACCAAAAGTCTCCTAGCAATTAGACATAGGAAGATTTAAGATGTCTTAAACATTTTTTATTGCCAAAGCATAAACTTATGATGACTTTACTAGGCCTAGTACACACTCCCTCCCTGTTAACCACTTAGACATATGGAAATTAAATGTAAATTTTCTGCTATTTTTAGTCATGTAGGTGTCTAATAAACCACTTGGTGGTGTTTCCCTTCCAGATTATTTACTTGAATAAAAAGAAAAAGTGCTTTGATTACAATTAGAGAATACATTTGATGCCTTGGTTGTGTAAGTGGTGGACCATAGTCACATTTAACACTTGTTACAAAGTTTGGGAGTTAAAACGTTAAGTAGATTTGATTTGTGATGGGCACATTTGGATGGTAGTAACAATAACTTGCAATCTATCAAGACTTGATTACCTTATAACCTGTCAAATTCTAGCAATGAAATGATAGATTAATCATAATGTCACCTTCGGATCACATTACCATGAAAGAACTTCATCCAACATCCTTATGAGTGCAGGTACCACCAAATAGGTATTTGTTAGATTTGTCTTTCTCGAGCGAGGGAAATTCAGGAAGAGAAGAGGAAAGCGAGACATGTAGTAGGTCTAAAAGAGGGAGGTCAACTAGAGGTCAAAAGATTAGAAGAAAATTTCGTAAACGCATGGAATTTTTTCTTGCTGAAGGGGGGTCATGTTCTTATCATGATGAGATCATAGGCGACATTGAGGTGCTCTTGAGGTACAAACATCTACGGAAACAATGGGTACCCAAGGAACTTCCTCCAATAAACACTGATTTTTGTGTCAACGAGAGGATATATCGCATAGCACCATCATCATTACATGGTTTGGGCCTATTTTGCATGGATGGCATAAAGGTCTGTTACGAAAAAGTTACTGAGTTGATGGAGTGTGTTGGACCCTGTTATAGTTACAAAGATTGGATGCAGCTGGTTCGATATACACGAAGTATGCATAGGTATGCACTATCAGCAAATTATATACAACTAAAAGATAAGGATCAAAATAAAGGAGTAGCTAGGTACATTGACGGGAGGCCAAAAGCATCAGGGAATATTGTAGGGTTTATAAATAGTACACGACCTAGGTCAACAAATAAGTAACCCAATTGTATATTTGAGGCGCGAGAGGGAAACCGTGTATTTGTATGTGCAATAAAATCAATAAATGCAAAGGAAGAGTTGCTAATCGATTACAATTTGAATCGCTTAGATACAAACACAATTACTATGGGGGTGGTATGTACTATACACCATTTTACCCAACCTCTAATTAATGACTCCAATATACCATTTTATTATTATATTTTTTTCTTAAGTGTATTGGTTTTATTTCGGTAATGTTTTTTATATTTAATTTTTGTCACAGTGGGACATTGATCATACGAGGAAGGCTCCATCCCATAGCACAGATCACAATCCATCATTAGGCGCTTCTACCCGACAGGTTTACCTCATTGTAATTGTACAAATTAGATATGAGAAAAATGTTTTATTATTATTTTTTTCATGAGTTTATTGGGTTAATTTTGATCATGTTTTTAATATTCTTGTTGCAGTCGGCTGATCGGGGAAAGGCACCAGCAGTAGAGGAGGGGATCCATATGGAGGTGCAATCACTATTATGCAATGATGACATCGCATTTTCCACAAACCCTATGGATATGATGAGGAAGGCCCAAAAAAAATGCAATGAAGAAATCCTTAAGTTGGTATTCATGGTGCCTCAAACAGATGAGATAAGAGAAAGGGTTAAAATATTGTCTGAGAGAGCACAAAACTTGCAAGTAAGTTGTCATGAGATCTTTAATTATAACATAAGTTCATTCATGGTTTTAAATTTTGTACTCTTTTATGTCATGAACTAAAATATGTGTTGTTTTTACAGGATTATTTGTGTCCTCATCGTGCTATTGGCCATGATCAAGGTACTGCAAGTGTTGCCCGAGAAGTAGGGGTTAGTACAAGTGTCAATCTTGATCTTCCTACGCATACAACACATCATCTGACCCCATCATCTGTGCCTATATTGTTGACTGAAATGTTGGCAACACATACCATGCAGGCATTCAGTAGTGCACCGTCTGGCAGCAAACACATGCCACTACATGTGTCAATACCTGTGGATACAGAGGTCGCTAGTACTGGTGATGTTTTAGCAGCATTTCCTAGATCTTCCTGTATTACTAGTACGGGAACATTGTCGATCACATTTGTGGTGACCGAGGATTTCCTTCCCATAAAGATAGAGAAGGTCTCAGGTACTTTAAAATGTTTTAATTATTATTATATATAATCCAATTGAAATTTACTTATTGATCACTCTTTATAGACTAATGATCCCATTATCATTTTGCAAGAAATGATGATTTTTATAAACATCTAAGTGATCTTTCATTGGAGCTCTTCGGGCCCACCATACGTACACAGTGGAATGCCCAAAATCAAGATTTAAAAGATGAGCTCATTAACCGTTTAGTTGTGTTCTTCGGTGATAAAACATTCAACGAAACCAAGGTCCTTAAGAAAGCTGGTACTTATCTAAAGTATGTGAGGGACCAATATAGGTCACATTTACAGAAGAACAGAAAGTACGAGCGTCCCCCTATGATTCTGGAGAGGGAGTGGAAGGACTTAGTGTCATATGGAAAGGAGAAGTCTGAAAAGAAAAAAGGAAAGACACCACCAGGCCAAGGAAGGTATGTGAAACAATCAACAATTTAAATATATACTGATTACTCTTTCTTTTTACATAATCTACCGTATTTCAAATTTTTCATAGGCTACTTGACACAATGAAGGCAACAAAGGCAAGACTAGAAAAACATGTGCAACACAAACTTGGCTCTGGTAGTTATATGAAAATAGTCACACGATTTGTAAGTATCAATAAATGAAATATTGCATCCAAATAATAAATCGCAAACAATTTTGGTTTTATCACACCATAGAAGCAAATTTCATGATTGCATGCAAAAATGCAGGGCTGTGATTTCAACAAAGTGCTCACAGAAGAGGACCTGAATATTGCCTTCCATGAAGGCTAGGGAGCCCTGACTGAACAGCTAAGAGTCTTGACTGGGCAAACACAATCTTCCACTGCATCCAACACGCAGATAAATAAACTCAATAAAGTTTATTTCAAATTGAATACTTGTGCAATCTATTCAATATTAATTTCCACCATAATAATGTGCCTATTTGTTTTACACATATAAGCAATGATAATACTGCACATGACATTGGAATGCAGCCTGGTGAGGGTGAAACACAACCTGCTGATGAAGGCCATGGTGTGCATCTCGATACTGGATGTATTCATGTGCTATACAAAACACAGTATGGATTAATACAATTAAACATCTTTAATTGCATTTGGTGTATTAATCAATGTAACCTTTTGTGTTTCAACTTTAGAGCATGTAGAGAGTGATCAACTTATTGAGCATGATCGGGCTAGAGAAGATCAGGAACATGATGTGGCTCCATCAGGTAAAGAGGACCACTCTAATGTTCTTTTAAACATATTTAATTGCAATTGGTGTATTAATTAATGTAATCTTTCGTGTTTCAACTCCAGATCAGGATTTAGAGGGTGTTCAACATGTTGAGCATGAGGCTATAAGACAATATCAGGAACATGATATGGCCCAATCAGGTAAAGAGCACCACTCTGATGCTCTTTTAATTAATGAAATATGTGTAACGATAATAATAAAACATATCAATTTAACATTTTTTTGCTATTGCAGCAGACCCCCCCTTGCAGCCGCATCCGCGTTGTGAGTACACGACTAGGCGTACATTAAAATCATGAGCAGAGCTCGAAACAACTCAAGGGGGGACAGATGATTTTGAAAACAATACTCCACTTCAGCTTTTTTTAGCTACAAAAAAGAAACAAAAAAAAAAGTGATTGTAATCATATTATGACAACCATATTTTTGATAATATGTAAAAACTGAAAAAATGAAATATGTTAATGAATGCATGTGAATATGTTAATAAATAAATGTTATATGTTAATTAATGGATGAATGAATGAATGTGAATATGTTAATGAATGAATGTTATATGTTATTAATGCAGGATAAATGAATGAATGTTATATGTTATTAATGGATGAATGAGTGATTAATGTCATATGATCGGGTATAGGGAATTGAGAGTGATGTGAGGGGGGGAGGACGAGGGAAGGGAAAAATGAGCTTCCACCTTCACGTGGTTGGCCCTATTAAGTAGAGAATATTAAACTATTCTCAAAATAAAGAGAAGCTCAATAAGGTAAGTAATGCACTTTTCAATATAAGAAATGCATCGTTTTGAAGCATCAAACCAATATGCAAAGATGAAAGAAAGTGATAACTTTTCACTATGAACATTGTGTTGTGTGTGGATTTGGTTTCAAAGCTCTATTTTTTATTTTTATTTTAGTGGTCTCTAAAGTTTGACTTTTGTGCATAACAGGTTAGTGGAAAATTTGACAGCTCTGAAGGGTTTAGAGGCTCGATTGAGATAGATACATGGATATTTGGATCTTGTTGTTGATGGGAGGCTTCCACTTAACCATGAAATTTTGTGCCATCTGCAGGTAGGCTAAAATATCTCTACTTACATTCATTCAACTTACTGTAATATAATATCTGACAAAAATATCCCTTTCATTATACTTATATGGATTTTCATGCCCTGTTCCAAAGCACATGTTTTAAAACAGGCAAGAAGGATGATGGCAAGGGTTAAGGAATTTGGCTTTACACCTGCCAATTGCATAGTTTACTTCATTCATATAGCATATTGCCAATGCGTTTCACAATTTTTGGAATCATATCCTATAACTACAAAACTAGTAAAATTAAAATATGTAAGTTTCAAATATGGCATTACATATCTTTCTATGAATTTTTTAAAGAAAATATCAAAATGGAGAAAAATTAAAAATAATCTGCATAATTTCAAATATGGCATTACACATCTTTCTCCATAAGGCATCAAAGACACCTTCAAGATTGACAATGGCAATGAGTACAAGGTCAGTATAACTTAATGCTAATTGGGTATGATTTTATTTTTTCAAGACCAATTTCGATTCATTTTCTGCTCATACTACTTTTATTTACATTTATGTTTTGCTAATATCCATTTTCCTTTACATTCATATTCTTCTATACATATTGTGTTTACAATAATGTTTTCCTTAATTTAATCTAGGGGAGAGGACCCAGTACCTGAGCAACTTTCAATGTCATGTTGTTAGGATTTACTGTGAAGCTAATCCAAAGTTTTTCATTGCTGCTCGAGGCCATATTGTAGTGCTTTCTCTAGGAAGCCCACAAGATCCCCATCAGATATTTCTTTTTGTAGTCTCTAAATTTCTTAGAAGAAATCAACAACCAATTTGTCTAAATGTTTCTCCTTGTTTACACATTAATATCTCTTTTGGCAGCAATGGATCATAGTGGATTCATGGGGTCTTAAAGAGAAGGCTCTCAAACATGGAGATCAAGAGTGGGACCAGGTAAAACCATTCATAATTATGCTCATATTGTTGTATTGATTGTCTAAGAGCTAAGTTTCCAAGATAGCATTCTGTATTTTTCTATTGAATTTCCAGAGTGAGAATAATTTTGGGTTTGCAATCCTATTTTTCAGTACACTAGCTAAGTATCCAGACGCACTGCAGGTACTTTTTCTCACCATATTGCTCATTTTCCACAAATTTAGATTCTAGTGTAGTTTAATATTCACTAGTTTGATTTTTTCTTTTTTAGCAAAATTAGAATCCAATTCGTAGGTTTTGCTTGTTGTCCATGACAGTCCCCTTGATCTCATGACTCATCATAGGTTTTATATTTTGCTCCAATTGTTTATCAACATCAAATGTGGCCATCATAATATCATCCATAGCCTCCATATTCGACAATTATTCATTGCTCATTTCTCATACATAGTAACCAAATAATGCAGACCTAGAGCTTGGACTGCAGATGTATGCAAAAAATGATAAATCCCTACCTTTGTAAACCTAATTAAACACACAACAACTGACATGTTGTTTGATATTTTAAACAGTCATATGGCTGTCATTTTTCTACCTTCTAAACACTAGTTACTCAATGCATACAATAATTTATTGAAATGCAAAGTTGAATGGTCTCTTAACTCTTGACACTAATGTCATTGCATTTGTCCAAACACGGTTAATCATATTGTGATCTAAATTTTCATAATGAAGTCTTCCAATCTGTCCTTTAAATCTGAGAATTGATGACAATCCAGATTGTCTTTTACTACCCCTATTAAATGCTCATGGTCTTGGCACATCAACTTTCTCTCTTTGATTGACATGTCATTATCCCTATGGATGCACTTTGGAGCCTCCTACTACTTTTATATATCACCCAAAGTCACCCCGATAATTATTTCGATCCAGTCATCTTGATATATCTTCTCAGGCAATTTTGATTGTTGTAATAGTATTGATCTTTCACCGATATGCCTACATTTCAATGATTAGTTTTAAAAAAAAAAAAATTGCATTGTTTCGTCAAAATTGCGATGAACCGCAAAAAGCGTCCGACGAATCTACAATGTATCCGATGAAATCTCACCGTGATGACTTGCCTATTTCTTCACGAGTTCGACAAACTTATGTTGTTAATCCGAAGGTTCATCGACAGTATGTCGCACGTGTTCCAGGTATTGTTCATCACTAGAGCGACAAAATTGGCGTCTCAGTTCCGATGAATGAATGTCGCTACTCCAACGCTTCATCGACAGTACGTCGCACATGCTCTGGGTACGGTTCGTCACTAGAGCGACGAAACTGGCATCTCGGTTTCGACGAATGATTTTTGTTGCTCTGACGCCTCATCGACGATACAGCACGTGCTTCGAGTACGGTTCATCGATAGAGCGATGAAACATGCGTCCTAGTTTCGATGAATGAATTTCACTTCTCTGACGCTTCATCGATGGTACGTCGCACGTGCTCCGAGTACGGTTCATCACTAAAGTGACGAAATTGTCGTCCCGGATCCGACAAATGAATGTCGTCGCTCTGATGCTTCATCGACAGTATGTCGCACGTTCTTCGGGTACTATTCGTCGCAAGAGCGATGAAACTGGCATCCCGATTCCAATGAATGAATGTCGTTGCTCGGACACTTCATCAACGGTATGCCACCCGTGGTCTAGCCATTGTTTGTCTCGCGATTGACAAAAGATGAGTTGCAATTCCGACGAACGTGCGTCGTGCGTTCGACATTTTATAGTCCGTTGGGATGTGGACAAAAAGTGAGCAACAGCACTGGTTTCTGCGATTCGTCGGTCGGCCGACAATAGATCGTCGAAAGTCCGACGAACGTCCGTCGAAAATTGGGGTCAAATTTAATAGTGAAAAATCCAAATATAATCATTACTTAGGAACCTTGCCTATTCTATGTGTAGAACATTAAAAATCCATCAAATTGAAACATTTTAAGGTCTTAAATTTTGACTCTCATTATTCATCCATGATCCCCTGATCCAAACTCCAATTTCCAAGCCAACCTCACCCATCCAATCCCTAATCAAGCTAATCCCAAATCAAATCCATAACCTTCATCTATTATCCTAATATTATTTCTTCATCAAACCTTTGGTCCATCCAAACCCAACCTTTGAGAAATCAAATTAAAATGCACAATCAACATCCAAAATAATACCCTAATCTTGTAACTTAAAGGCAACCCAAAGATTGATCCCCCCTCTCTTCATCAAATCAAAATTCTAGCATTTATTCAACCATATTTTGTTCTAGATCAAAATCTTCATCCTCAATCAAAACCTAGGTAATCCAATTCAAATAAAATAAATCTAAAATCCTAAGAAATATTCCCCATCTCCCATCCCCTAATCTTAATTTCATCCCAATTCAATCATCCAACCATAAGTAATCATCTTAAACCTCTTCTTCTAATCCCAATTGTGAACCCAACCTTCTTCCTAATCCTAATACAATCCCTCAAATTCAAATCATATTATATCCCCTCATCCTAGACCTAAATCAATTCTCTTCATCCCAATCCAATCCTAATTCATCATACCCTAATCCAATCTAATCTAATCAAAGATCAAGACCCTAAGAGCAATCCTAATTGAGATTTCTTAAGACCTTATCCAATAGTAGGCTAGCAATTCAACATCAAATTAAAACCAATATACACTTAGGAACATTTCCTATCCTATGTAAAAAAATGAAAAGACAACCAATCCAACCAAATAAAAAATAATCCTAAGGTCTTCATTATTGATCCTTCATCCTTAATTTGTTAATCTAGTCAACCCTTGCAAATTATGAAGTCCAAGCTAATACTGAAATCCATATTTATCCCAAATCTAAGATAAATAAATCAATTCAAAGATATTTTGATAATAAAATATATATTAATATCTCCATCCATTCCAATCCCTTTTAATCCAATAGATCTCATCCAACTATCTATCCCATCAAAATTCATCTCATTCTTTGTTTCATCCCAATTCAAATCCAAATATCATGACTCCATTTTATTTTGATGAATTGTCTCATCAAACCAAAAACCCATTATTTAATGATTGTGATGATGCTAGCCTTGTCAACAAAAAAGAATTTGATCCTTAACATGATAATGGAAGTCTTGTGGACCAAGATGAATTCCCTAATTCCTTAGAATACATCACCTTAAGAAAGCTCCCCACTAGCCCTCATCTCCCACTTGTCATCCCTCAAGACCAAGAATCATCTAACATAACTTATGCCACCAATCATAAATGACTATTCATTGCTCACCTTTCTCCTATTGTTAACAAGGGAAAACCATCCTTAATCCAAAGACTCCTTCAACACCAATTCAAATCACAAATCTATCATTCATGAGTAAGTTTTGTAGTCCCCACCTCCTATGCCAATCCCTCATTCTCAAAACCATTGCAATCCAACCCATTCTAATCCCAACATCAATCAGCTAAAATCACTTTCATGGATCTCCTCCAAAGACTATTGGCCTAGGATCATAACCTACAGTGCACAAAAAAAGTTGTTTCATATCATAATATCACTAATCACATGTCATCTACACATGTTGTGCCATGTGTTCATTAATCCAAAATTCCTTAAATTCCTCAATTTCATTAAATCAAGCATTCATTAATGTAAAAATTCATTATCTAATCCACATGTGCAAACCCAAGAGTCCCTCCATGCACTAATCACTTGCAATGCTAAGTTTTACTCTTCCCACATCTCAGTCAAGCAAATCCACCTATGTCAAGAACTTGTTGCAAAGAATTTGCAAACATGTCCTCTAACTCAAGATGAACACATCCCTACTAATCTATCTCATGACCCCTTCTAATCCCATTCATGATCCCCTCCCATCTCACAATCCAAACATCCATTCAACTTCCCTTCATGATCCCTTACCAAATCAAGACCCAAACATCCTTCATAACCCCCCTCATGATCTCTTACCCCCTCATGATTCAAAAATCCCATTTGAATGCATCCATGAACCATAATCCTCCACCTTAATTTAGTCCAATTTTCTCACTATCAAGGAGAATATCCTCCCCATCACTCCCTATCCATCTCAAAATGGATTTGCATACTATTTCCAAAGCAACAAGTATCCCATTATAAATTATATTTTTCAAAACATGCATTATCAAGGCAAAGGGTTAGGCATTCTTAAGCAAGGTATCTTAGAACCCACCAACTTAAAGAAAATATAATGTTTTAGAGCATCAACTACAAATCTCATGACAAATACATTGGTAACACCTTTGTCAATCCTAAGGCAATTACTATAACCAATCCCCCCACCACCCCCATTAACTCTATCCCAAGATCCCTAAATCCTACCAATCTTATCCTCTACATCCTGTCATTGAGATCAATAAATGCATACATCATTGGACTTGTTCTGAAATGATGAATGCATCATCCTATTATGGGATGTCAAAATAATCTCTCCCCATGCAACCATCCCCTTTGGAAGCAATTTGGGTGCCAAAGCAAAATCGTATAAAGCAAAAAAACCCAAAAAATCCAAGGATCACCATGTTACTACAAGTTAGCATGCAAAAGAAAAGATAAATATGATCCAAAATCATAATAAATCCAAAAATTCCCATTAAGTAAAAGTAAAGCACAAAAAAATGTGGATCTCCAAGCAAACAAAAGCAATGCATTCAAAAAGAAAATATAAATTGATATGCATTTTGCTCCTCCAAAAGCTACCTCAACATTCCAATCCCAAATCCCCGCATTTAAATCCAAACATCCATGTCATTTAAATCATAAATATAGTGTGCCCCTATGTTCCATAATCCACAATCCTAAGTCATGTATCTCCTAAATCCATTTTGAGTCCCTATGTCAAAAGTTCTACAATTCAAAATCCTATCCCCTAAATTCATTCTAGGTCCATACATCCTAGAATTTAAAATCTCAACTAGCCCACCAAAACCCCAAAATCCAAAATATCTTTATAATCCAACACCCTAATGTCTATCATGGTGTGTGTCAGCGTTGGTCCTAATAACATTCCCTCATGATGTCACCATCTCATCCTTTCCATAAATCTTCCAACACCCCATCCTCTATCCAACATCCATCCACCATCACATCCCATTAATCCAAAGTTTTGCATAAAATTTATCCATCCTTTATCAACCATGCCCTCTATCTCCCATGGCAATAATCTCCAATGTTTATGAGTGTCATAACTATTGCCATAGTCCATAGCAACCATTACTTTGCAAGGGATATTGTCCAAGAAATAGATGCTTAAATCCTTCACCCATCTTGATATCCCCCATCCACTATCTTCCAAATCCTCCTATCCTATATGTATATCCTTCTCTCTCATCCTTATCCAACTTCATCCATCCTATCTAAAAAGTCGTAAAAAATTTAAAAATTTAAAAATATCATAAGTAAAAAATTAAAAAAAGTAAAAAAAAATAAATCATTCAAAAGTGAAAACCATTCTTATGGCACCTTTGGCAAGTACCTTGATGAAAACCTAGCAAACATGCATCATGTGTAAATCCCCCATTCACTCGCACCTTGCACTTGGGAGCAAATTTTTTCTATCCCACCTATCCTATCATATCTCCTTGTCCATTAAATTTGCATAACTATACCCTCCTATCCAACTGATATACCCTCCTTTCAATCTTGATAAAGACTTGACCATCACACCCAAGCATACTTTGGAATACCCTTACTTTGTTTGCAACTCCTCCCTCTTATTCACCACAATCCATCTAGAGTAGTGCATATTAGTCTTGTGTGACATAGTCCTTGAACATCCATCCTAACTCTTAAATCCTCTTATCTCCTATCCTCCATTAAAGTATCCTCACATATCATGCTCTCCATTGTATATCCTCCATCAATCCTCCCATCCTACAATGTGTGTTCTCTTATCTCCTAAATCTTAGATCCACTTATCCTCCCATTCAATAATCCTCCTATTACTTGTCCTGCATCCAATCATTCTTGTATCTCATATATAAGCAATCCCTATATCATTAAATTCCTATCCATAGACTTGGTTCTCCCTTATCAATGATTCCAATCCTCCCATCCTAATCCATCCCAAAGTTCATTCAAGCAATCCAATCCACCTACCCTAGATTCCCTCATAATCCAAACAATCCCAAAACAATCTATCCAACTACACATAACTCTTAATCCGTACAATCTCGTCAAGTAATATAGCACAACATCCAAAACATCCCCTTTTTTTCTACCCTTGTTGTAAACCTTGATCCACTTTACTCCAATTGCTGTCATCAAAATAAATCATTCCCATTCTTGAGTTGTTTTTATCATCAACAATGTTATCAATCAATAGGATTGATCATTCCTAATCCTAGTATTTTTATTATCATTAAAAATGCTTTCATCCACATCACTAATCAATCAATCAATTTTTAGCTTGACTACGAACAACATTGAATTTATCTTTGTGTAATTTTTGCATGTTTGATTGCTTTGTTGTATTATCATTTTTGCTTGCATTTTAACAATCACTGCAACAAAATACCATAATGATACCATTTCTCCTTATATGTGTACACATACATGTGTATACACATATGTATAGATATGTATATATATATATATTTATTTGCATATATGCACAGGTGTGTATACATACACATACATATGTATATATATTTATACATATATACATAAATAAATACATATGTACATACATTTGTTCGTATCTATGTACACACGCACGCGCGCGCACACACACATACATGTGTATATATACACATATAAATGTCCACGAGATTGATCCAGTTTTAGTCTATTTTTTATTTAATAATGTTTTAGTATTGAATCGCAAATTTTGCTGGAAACACCTGCACAGTTAGAATAGATTCTGACAATGCGGACAATTCCGAGATAACTTCGCAAGTTTAGCTTTTCTAAATAAATGGAAAGGGTCAATCTGCATGCATGGTGATTAAACCAGAATCTCGATATGCTTGCCTAGAAAATAGAACTAATTTTATCAGTCATAGCTTTGTGAAAATCAAACATGAATAAAAGATATTTTGCTCAATTTATTAAAAACTGGGCAGCAGAATTCATGATTCCAAATTTCCAATAAGATGTAGGAAGATGATTCCATTAAAAGCCAAGTTAGCGATCAAGAATCCTCTATCTTGAATTTAATCTGAGCAGTTTATTTCACAGCTCATCCAATCGCACAATATTGATTTATTCTCCACGTATTTTAGCTTGCAAGACAAAACAATGGAATTTTAATACACTAGAACTTATTAAGGCCAAAATCTGGCATTTCTGAACATTATCATAATGTGACCGAACTAACAAAAGTAAAATATTATCATTTATAGCAGCATATTCAACCTTCTTTGCACAAAGAAGCTTGATTTGACTCAATTAAGTAAATGTTCTTGCATGTTACAATTCAATTAAGAATTCCAGGAATTATCCCATATCAAACTAATCTATTCTATGTTGAACATATAAAAGTTTGTCTTGCAAAAATTCTTAGCGGGAACCAACAACGAAGTCCATGTATCTGGGGATTTCTCATCTTCCATTGGTTACATACCATCAATCCTCATCAATCTCAGTACAATCTGCTACAATTTGGGCTTGTGTGGATTGATCTCCTCGCAAACGTAACTCTTCAATTTCTATCTTTAGTAATGGATCACAGATGAGTATCTCAGCAGTCAGCATTTTTGGGCAACCTAAGAACAAAAATGAACATATGAGACCACATTTTGGACTCAACGGAAAAGTAGTAGAAATGCTGGTTAACAGACAAACAGAAAACAAGACAAAAAAAGTCACCTGCAGCAGCACATCTGCAGCCACGCTTTTTTCCATAGATCTTGATATGATTCATAACTGCCTCCTTTTCATATATATGCTTGCACTCCGTGCTGTAAAGAAGTGACAGTTTTCAAAATAATTTATTTATGTAGTGCAATTATTATTATATCATTCAACAAGGTAGTAAATGAGAAGACCAAAATTGATTTACGCATTTCAAACCCAGAAACAACACATAACCAACCATTTGGTACGACATAGAGATATATTGCATTGTTTGGCAGAATAATCATAAAACAGATATTTATGTTCACATTACATTACCAGAGGCAGTATAGATTAAGTTGCTGGTTCGGGCTTTGGGTACAAGGATTTAGTATGTGGATTCAGCAAAACAAAAAATTGACAGAGTTTGATTTAGGTTCACCCATACAAAAACATTAAAATCATAAATATATACATTTTTGCAGCCTAGAAACAAGAATTAAGTTTATAATACAATATAGAATCATATAATAAAGAAAACCACAATAAAAATAAAAATTTCTACTTCAATGCCAACTAATCAAACTTGAATATCAAGATAGATATTCATTGTTTAATATTAAAATAATAAATCAAAAATATAATACTATTGAAAAAGTCAGACATGATTAAAAAGCTTTTGTGGTCCCGTTATATCCAGCCGACATGATTAAAAAGCTTTCCATTTTGATTTCATTTATTTATTTATATACAACAATTAAAAAGGAGCTTTTATTTCCATACCAGTGGCAGCATCTACACCCATATATTCCACAACAAAGGACTATACCAACACCCGCAGCACAGCCTTCATAACCACTTTCCTCTCAAAGCACAACCAAACTCTTCAAACCCAAGCATTAACATCTTCCACAAAATACTTGGGTAGAACAGCCCTTGCCACCCCGTCAATATCCAAACCTTTGACACTACCACATGGAGATAAAAATCACGAGTTTCATCAGAGGCAGCCAAAACATAGGTGTAGTGATGCCAAGCGAGAGCTGTAGTGCGGATCGAATCAAAAAATGATTTAAATAATAATTTAACTATTAAAAAGTCATTTTTTGAGCAAATTCACTCTAGGTATCTACAATTGTATGTGTTCGTCACGGGTTTGCCCATTTAATGTCACCAATGTGTTAACTGTTGCCTTGTCCTGATAGTTATTATGATCGGATTAAAAGTTATATTGAGTTAACTATCAGCTGAATAATATGAATTCACCTGACCACTGTGCCTAATCCTTGTGGTCGAGTTAGTGACCCTGTGACTTTTGCGGCATGTTTGGTTACTTAACCCATCCTATTCAAATGCAAATAAAAGGATGTTCCACAATTTAACCTAGCTCACCACTAATCCTAATAGTTGGTGATTCTAAATTTGTGTTGTGGATGAACTTGCAAAGTGATTGTTTCCTTCATGTGTATTTAACTTGAGTTTGCTGGCATTTATCAATTTTTCAAAATGCTTGTGTTTGGAGTGTTTGTGGAATAACCTTAAATGCTTAGTTGAAAAGTTAAGTCATTTAATTGCCTTTGTAAAATGATCTTATGCATTTAATATTGTATATATTTAGAAAGTGTATTAAGTTAAAAGGAACTGTTTAAATTAAATGCATCAGTCAATTTTAGTGAAATTGCTATATTAGTCATTTATAAGAAATGTCAATATGCATTCGAAATAAAAATGTCAAGTTAAAGATATTTTGGAAAATATCTAATTGGAAATATCCAAGTGAAATAATCTTTTCTAAAATAGCTTGTTGAGTGTTAAACGGAAAGGAATTTCATTTTCGAATTTTAGGGAATTTTGGAATGAAAAGGAAAAAGGGAAGGATTTATTTTTGTTCATTCTTTTTGCTTTACTTTTTCTCTCCTTGTGGGTGTGCATACTTGCTTTGGAGGATTGAACGGTGATTGCTTGTGGATTGTTAAACTAGTAGAGAGGATGGATTTTGAAAAGCTTGCATCATGTGTGTGTAGAAGCAAAGATCTCCTCTACTTTGTGTAAGGATTGGATTGAAAACAGAAAAGTATTCCCCCTTTCGTTTCATGCTTATGCTTGTTGGTTCATGCTTTTGGCCATTCCCACAATAGGTGGTTGCGTATAGTCTTCCATTTTACTAGATAGTGAATTCTGAAATAATCTAGGATAGTTATGATTTATTTTAATTTGATGTATTTCATTTTTTTTAATTTAAGAGTGTCATTAAGTTGCCAAAATTTCATGTGATTGCATTTTTGTAGTGTTGGTGGATTTAAAACAAAAAGGTATAGTTAGAAAATGGATGGGGTGTTTTTCTAAGTTTTCTTGAAAACTGTAAAATGGCCCAAAACCAATTCAAAAATTCTCACAAAAAATTATGTAATTGAAAAAGTATGATCCCTAGACTATTTAGTATTTACAGCATAAGAGTGTTGGAAATGTTGTCATTGATGTCAAAGGTGCATGTACATGTTGTCATTGATGTCATGAAGGTATTTAGTATTGTCAATAAGACATGGATGTGTAAGAGGAACAATGATAGACACAATACATTATAGAGGGATGATGTAGTAGAGCAATCAAGTTTGAGACTGATATGGAATAGACATTTAAAAAAGAAGAAGACATTTGTGTGAACAGCGAATATATTAGAAGAGATTGATAGTTTTTGTTTAAATTAAAGATTTAAACATAATTATGAGAAAGATATTAAAAACAACACAACTCAGCCTTTGGAAATGGATTGGCATGATGGATAAAAGGTACACTAACAAAGGAAAAAAGGAGGAAATGATATCTGTTCAGTGTTTGGAAATAGATGGCTTGAGACTCGGTAACAAGGTGAAGAAGGATGTTAACTTAGATTTGATTAAAGTTGAAAAAATTGCAAATACAAAGAAAGGAATCGCATGAAGAAAATTTTGAATGGATTATTCGTTGTTAAAAGGTTGCTGAACTAATCATAATTATTATCGTTTTGTGGTCAACTCTTTGGAGAGAAGTCGCCTTCTACAGAAGTTAAAATAAATAAATCAAACATCCTTTGATAAAGCTGTGAGAACACTTTGTGCCCTTGTTTCTGAGACTTGTTTGTTATTTTGATTCTTTTGTGTTTATGAGAGTTTTCTGCCTTTTTTGAATTTTTTGCAAATATTGAAACAAATGCAAAACATGAAATGAGATACAAATAACTGGAATAAATTGCAACACTTCGACTATCTCAAGTTTACACATATATTCAGCCTTAATATTTGCAGCAAAATGATAATAGGCTTTTGCAATTACAATCTGAGCAAAAAGCTTCAGATTTGCAATGTACAGAAATTCCCAGAATTAACACAGCAAGACAATAACTTCAGATTTAAGCAGATTTCACAATGATAGATACTAATGCACATACGCTGAAAATCAGACCTGGTAATGAAGACGCCTAGGGCAGATTATTATTGGAATGATGCACCAAGTTACTGTAGCGAATCACTGTAGCGCGGGTACTGTTCACGCGTCACTGTAGCAGCCAACACAAAGCTTGAAGTCTCATCGTTAATAGCTGCCAATGATGAATCTTCGGATCTGCACTTGATAGTCTTTCAATAATCTTCAAACCCTAGATAAAATCTTCACCTTTGAGCACAAATAGAACTTCTAGATGAAGCCCTCTTGTATGCCAAATTCAGTAGATATTTCACTACTTCAAAAGGCTACAACACTGAAGAGTGATCGTTCTCCAATGGCTAACTGATTTAGAAACCCTTGGCTTCCTCTAGCAGACAAAAACTCATCAAAACCAATGCTCAATCGAATGAATGGCAAAAGACTCCAAGGTGAAATATATAAACCCTCTTGAGAAAGTCGAATTTCTCAAAAAGGCACATCTAATATCATTAAATGTTATTTTCTTTCATCCTTTTAATATTTCATTAAATACTTTGGAGTTGGCGCCCAATAAATTAATTAAATAAATGGCCCCTTCTTATGACGCCTTGACCCTCAATATTAAGTTAAGTTATAACTTAATATTATAATCTTTTAAAATAATTAGTGTTTATTTAAGCCAAATAAACATTAATATCTCCATGAATACTCATTAACTTTGAGCGCCATCTGAACTGGGAGCTAAGGTGATGGAGCTGCATACAACCACACACCTTACTAAAAATAGTAAGGGTCCCCCTCGATGTAACTCTGACTTACTAAAAATAGTAAGTAATGCATACGGAGCCCTGTGAACGCCAAATGAAAGCCAAAACTGAATGCCACTGAACACTGGAGATGATTTGAACCTCAAGAGACCCTCTAACCATCCTCATTAGCCTACGAGGGTCAAAATTATAGACTAATCTCCTCTGACAAATGATGTCAGCTAGAAAGGGACATTATTCGTTGTTAAAAGGTTGCTGAACTAATCATAATTATTATCGTTTTGTGGTCAACTCTTTGGAGAGAAGTCACCTTCTACAGAAGTTAAAATAAATAAATCAAACATCCTTTGATAAAGTCAACCCTCATAATGTTGTCACAATTTTTGAGAGTTAAAATTTATCAAGTTTATCAAGTTGTATATGGCCGACTCATTATAAGAGGTAGCGCTGGAATTAAAATGAGTTAAGACAAATTAAATAGTCTTTAAATAAGGCTGACCTTTGAATGAATCATCTCTCTTCAAGAAGAATCGCCTCCTTTCATGAAGGCGATGGGGTATATGTTGTCAGATGGTCAGCGCTCCCCTCGAGATTCATGACATGGACTAACAACCTCTTGTGGATCCGTTAACTTTGGTAGTTGTATCAAGCATTAATAGGTCGACCTTTTGGTGCAACGGCAACCATGGGACCAACAATTGGAATCAAAGCCAAAGGTGTCCGGTTTGAATCCCCTCGGGTAACGTTGAGGGGGAGATTGTTGGCAAATGGTCAGCGCTCCCCTTGGGATTCATGACATGGACTAACCGCCTCCCGTGGATCCGTTAACTTTGGTGGTTGTATCGGACATTAATAGGTCGACATTTTGGTGCAATGGCAACCGTGGGGTCAACAATATATATTTAAAATGATTTGGAGATAAATAAGGTAAGTCGTGAAAAAGCAAGTAATAAATATTATGTGAATAAAAGCAGATCTAGAGGAAGAAAAAGAGCAGAAAATGAAGTCTAATTCTGATGTGTTCTAACAGAAAGAATGTGTGATTCAACATAAAGAATATGAAAAAATTACATTAAGTATAAATGCAGAATTATATGAAGGATATGTGTAAGGATTAAGATAAAGATATTGGCATGTTATGATCAATTTTATGTAAAGAAGTTGTGCACAAGTTAGATCAGTTTTGAGAGAAAAGAAAGTGTTTGATCCAAACCGTGGGAGAAGAAAGTATGTGTGTGTGTTAACCTGATTTGAAAGAAAAGACTAACATCATACAGAATCAGAAATAGTGATCAGATTTGTAAGAGAAGGTTACTGTGGATTGTGATCAGATTTGGAAGGAGGACATTGTGTGAGGTATAATCAGATTTGTGCGAGGATTATGATCAATTTTATGTAAAGAAGTTGTGCACAAGTTAGATCAGTTTTGAGAGAAAAGAAAGTGTGTGATCCGAATCGTGGGAGAAGAAAGTATGTGTGTATGTTAACCTGATTTGAAAGAAAAGACTAACATCATACAGAATCAGAAATAGTGATCAGATTTGTGAGAGAAGGTTACTGTGGATTGTGATCAGATTTGGAAGGAGGACATTGTGTGAGGTATAATCAGATTTGTGAGGAAGATCCTGTGAAGAAGCATACTATATCAGCCACTGAAGGATTAATAATTTAATAGAGGTTGGCGCCTCTTGTTGGGTTGGAGCTCAATTTGTGTAGGAGGTTGAAGCCTCCAAAAGGTTGGAGCCTATATTTCTGTCAAGTGGAGATTGGAGTCTCTAGTAGGTTGGAGCCTACAAGAAGAAGAAGATCAATCCATAATATATAAGCAATATTTTTTGCGTAATTTTTTCCCAAAAGGGTTTCCACGTAAATCGTGTGTTCTCAACTGCTAGATCTTGCATGTGTGGTTGATGTGATTGATTGAATTTGGAAAAGTAAAAGTTTGTATTAAACTGATTCACCCCACTAAACCCCCCCTCCCCCCTCTTAGTATAACGGTGGGCTCATGAATTGGTATTAGAGCAATTTCCTTCAAATATAGCCTAACCACTATAAGGTAGATCTTAAAAGCACATATCAGAAGAAGAAAAGGAAATACTAAGCAGAATGTTGATCAACTAGCACTACTAAAACAAAATGAAAATGATGTGGTGGCACTTGGAATACACATGGCAACGAAAAAAAAAGATGATGTCTTTGAAAAGGAAGATGACCTTGTGAGTGAAAGAAAAGAAAATGTTGAAATAGAAAAATGTGATGAAAAAGCAGATATAGAATTAGAAGAAGAGAAATCATCTAAAAGAGAGGCAGTGTTCAAAGCATCAAAGGAGATGGACAATAAAAAGCATGAATCAAACAATAGCTCCAGCAATGAATCAAATACAAAGGAATCCCATGTTGATAGAAAGCTCAAAAAAGAATCGAACATATACAAAGGTAAGTATAAATGTTTTAATTGTGATAAAACTGATTATTGTGTTTCTGAATGTGTGGAGGTCAAAAGTCAAGACAAAAGAAAAGAAAAATTCAAGAGAAGCAATACTTTTCATGATGATCGAAGAAAAAAGTGATAAAGATAAGAAAAATGAGGTTGATGAAGAAGTCGATCTTGAGGAAGAAATTTATCTTACGTATGATGAGATCATTCACTTAAAAGAAGAAATGTGTCTAAAGTCAAAATTTCAAGAAGAAAGTGAATCCAAGGTGAAGGTATCACAAGCCCTTGGAGAAGCAGAAAGGATGATTGAAGATCTAAAAGTCAAAATCGAAGAAGCAAAGAGGATCGAGGAAGACGTAAGAAGTCAATTGAAGTTAAAAGAAGAAGATTATGAGAAGTATGAGTCCGAAATTAGTCACTTGAGGGCAGAATTAGAGAAAACAACTAACAAGCCAAACAAGAGCCTCAAGGTTGATAAAAGTACCCAAACTGTGGATGATATTATAGATGGGCAAAAGTCATCATGCATAAAGACAAGTCTTGGTCATGAAGTTAAGGAAGATCAACCTTCCAATGAGCAACAAAAGAAAGGAAATGAGGTAAAACCAAAAGGCCATACAGATGTTCTAAAAGGCTCAAGCAATAATGAGAATAATAAGAGGAAGGAAAACAATGTTCCGCAGAAAACTAATGTTCCTCATAGAGACAACAAGAAAAAATTCACAAGATCATTTCCCCCAAGGCAAGTGCAAATGAACAAGTCTCAACATTTATTTTATGGGTATTGCTATTCATGTAATAACTTTGGTCATAAAGCAGTAGATTGTTGGACACATGCAAGAAACAGTGGTTGGATCAAGAATAGAGGTTCTTATGGGTTGCCAAATAGAAAATACAACCATTTTGGTCATAAGACAAGAAATTGTAAAACACAAGCAAGAAATGATGGGTGAGCAAAGATGCTTATGAGTTTTCAAAATTTTCCCTTTTTAAAAAATAGTTGTCCCATGTCATTCCCTACAAAATAGCCTAAAAGAAACCCATACCAAACACATGTCTCCTCATTCCCCTCCTCATCTTGAAAGCTTGGGGGAGCATAGAACAACAAAAATCTATAACAAAGAGAGCACTTGTAATTGTTATCTGAAAACGGAACCCTCCAAAAATCTCCTTAATATTAAAATATAATAATATAGTTATGTAATAAAATGTATGTTAACACTTGAAAGTATAAAATTTAGTGTTACGTGTAAGTCATTAAATATATTAAATAATAAATGTACTATAATTAAAAAACTAATTTAAATTATTTTAAATATTAAATTTTAGTATATTGCATAAAAACAAAATTTATAACAAATTGATATTGTTTAAAAAATTGAATATTAAATATTAAATTTTATTTTAAAAAGCAAAAAAATTAAATAAAAACAAAACCTAAAAATTTAAATCTAAATATTAAATATTAAAATTTGTTAAAATATAATAATATAATTATGTAATAAAATGTATGTTAACACTTGAAAGTATAATAATATTAAAATATAATAATATAGTTATGTAATAAAATGTATGTTAACACTTGAAAGTAAAAAATTTAGTGTTTATGTGTAAGTCATTAAATATATTAAATAATAAATGTACTATAATTAAAAAACTAATTTAAATATTTTAAAATATTAAATTTTAGTATATTGCATAAAAACAAAATTTATAACAAATTGATATTGTTTAAAAAATTGAATATTAAATATTAAATTTTATTTTAAAAAGCAAAAAAATTAAATAAAAACAAAACCTAAAAATTTAAATCTAAATATTAAATATAAAAATTTGTTAAAATATAATAATATAATTATGTAATAAAATGTATGTTAACACTTGAAAGTATAATAATATTAAAATATAATAATATAGTTATGTAATAAAATGTATGTTAACACTTGAAAGTAAAAAATTTAGTGTTTATGTGTAAGTCATTAAATATATTAAATAATAAATGTACTATAATTAAAAAACTAATTTAAATATTTTAAAATATTAAATTTTAGTATATTGCATAAAAACAAAATTTATAACAAATTGATATTGTTTAAAAAATTGAATATTAAATATTAAATATTATTTTAAAAAGCAAAAAAATTAAATAAAAACAAAACCTAAAAATTTAAATCTAAATATTAAATATAAAAATTTGTTAAAAAAAATGTGGTCACGAGGTCTAGTCTCCCCCCAAACCCATGGTACCGAAGGGCATGTCGCGCCAGCGCCACCGCTCACATGAAAAAAGTTTACCAGGCGCACTGCAGTTTATAGGGGGACAGATATGCGACTGATTCTTGCAATCTTAAAAAAAAAATTGTTTTAAAACTAAACAAAAAATAAAACTAAATTAAAAACAAAACAGAAAGGGGCAGAGGGCCTCACTCGATTTGCTAAAGAATCCTGTTGCAAGCAAGAGGTTACGAAGTCTAGTCTCCCCTTCATCCCCGTGGTACCAAAGGGTGTGTCGCGTCAACGTCACCAATCACATGAAAAAAGCTTACCAAGCACACTGCAATATATAGGGGGGGTTACCTGATTCGTACAATCTAAATTAAAAATAAAAAATAAAAATACAACTAAAATTAAAAACAAATATTTAAACTCATGAAATGAGATGAGCCGCCTTATGTCCTTGGTAATTTTCGCCCTAACTCACACCTTGATGTGCCCACATTTTCGTTTGGCCAAGCGTTGATCAGAAACCCTAAGTGATTGAATCCATCACCCGCTTAGATCAATGCCATTGCTGCTTTGACCCATGACATGCTTCCTCCAACCTGCAGCGCTAGGGATTTTGCAATGGAGAAAATTATGAATTAAAGATTTTGCCTCTTGAGCTAGGGTCCCTGACCCGACAGTAGTTTCAACTCCTGTCCTTCATAGAAAGATTCCCATGGCAACGACTTGCAAAGCTACAAAATAACAGTGAAAGAAATATGGAAAAAAATCCAAAAAAAAAAAGATCCATAGCCCTTTATCTATACGAATATCAAGGCGAATTGAAACGATTTTTTAAGGGTTTTTAGAAGTTCGCCGAATTTCGAACTTCATGGATTAAATTCAGCGGACCCTATGACATAGCTTATAACAACCACAAATCTGAAATATGAAAAGCAAATCAGCAGCAACAAATTAACACCACTTTTTCAAAAAATACCCAGCTATAAATCAACACCACTCACTGTATCATCAAAGAAATGTGATTACAATACAATGAGAAATCTGATTTAAGTGTCTTCCATTCTATGCTCCAAAACTAACAAATATCAATAGCACCTCTTTATTTCAACAGCAAAACTATATCAAACCACTACTCCAAGCCTCTTATCGACACCGATTGTTTCTAAAACCATAACTCAAAATCACAGGTCCACATCACCCATTGCCATGTGTAACCTTTCTTGCACCTTTGACCCTTCACCTACCCTTTGGGACTTTTCACTTCCATCTTGGAGTGGTCTCCATTTGTCCTTTTCACAACCCCAACATGGTGCAAAGTCTGTCATAGTCCATGTCATACAATGTCACAAAAGTGGTCCAAAAGTGACTTATCCTAAATGTGACATCCATCCCAAGATTAAATCAGTTAAGATTAAATCAGATATGCAAGGTGTACAACACCTATCCCAACAATGAGCCTGTGGGATACATCCTAGCAGTACTCTTCACTAAACAAAATGGACAAGGCTTTTCATGGAGGCCCATGTTAGATGGACAAAATCACAAAGCCTACTTTCCCCATGAAAAAGGAGAACAGTTGCAACAATTGAAACTCTTCCCTCACCCCCAACCACCCAAAATAAAAATCTCCTTTACAATTGTGTTTCTATAAGTTTCTGGGAGAGGGAGACATGGGGACACGGTTTTAGAGATGGGAAAAAAATTCCCAAACTTTGGTGATGGCACGGCACAGATATTAAAATAATTTAAACAAACTAAAAGTAGGTGAAATTTCAATAAATAAATACAATGCATTAGCATTTGCAATGACAATCCTCAACCTTTCAGGTTTTTAGCATTTTTTTCTTAATATTTTACTTTTCTTTTATTATGCACTAATTGGAGCAGGCTGTCCAGTCTTGGTAAACTGGGATGTCCCCTCCAAGTCCCCAAGATGTTGAGGACATCATCTATTCCCATGGAATTCTTCTTTACAGTGTATAAAATAAAAGGAAAAATGACAAAAAAACCTCTGTCTGTTGATTTAAGGAAACCTATCCAATACCAAAAACTGCCAGACACTGGGTCTGATAGAAATGGAGACTAACCAGCCAGGTGAATATTTAATGATGTCCTAGGGATATTTCTTGGCAGTATTCTCCACTAAGAAGAGTGGGTCTATGCTTTTCAAGAAGGCCCATGTTTCATGAAGAAATCTGAGCTCTTTATGAAGCACTGATCTCCAACTTTCAACTTAACAGATCTCCCAAGCATGGTTCATGTGTGAGTAAAGTTGCCAATGCTCCCCTGTGAGTATTGGCAGCAAAAACATAAACTGAAGAATATAGCAATGCCATCGGTAAATATACTACAGCTCAAAATTCATAAGTAATTCCAGAGTAATAAATTATGGACACATTTGTGCCAATATGGATCGTGATAAAAGCCTCTACTGAATAGTCAAGTGCTTGATTTGTAGATATTAGAATTTGAATAGGCGATAGGCTATGAAAAAGTTCATTTTAGATGCTGGGTCTGTTAGAACATTGGCAAGTAGCCAGGGACTTCACCCACCAAGAAGATCAAGAAATTGCAACCCAGACACTCCATCAAGAAAGGACAACTCACACTGCACATTCAAAACAACAAACTGCAAATCCAGGTAAATTCTGACTTGTACAAACAGAATATTGAGCATTATCAGCATAAGCATATGGAGCAGCAAGCTGTGAATTAAGTTTTAGCAAGCTTATGCACTTAAAGCTAAGAACATAATGCATAACCCATCTGAAATCCAGCTCATAAATCCATTATTAGCACTGGCAGATCCTGACAGATGATATGGAAAATGATCAATGTCCCCTTAAATAGAAGCATGTTACAAAAAGCAATATGTCAGTCCTATGAATACTGTGCAACAAAATGAAGTTAAGGCACAATTTCTCAAAAGGGTCTGATTTTAATGCAAATATAAGAAGCACAAAGCCTCACCCTACAAGTAAAGCACGAGATCCAATGCCTACAAATTTTAAGATCCATGTGTTGTAATCCTAGGCAAAACATATTACTGTACTTGTGTTTTTATCCCATACTCACAGTCTCTAGTCTCTGTGTTATTATTCAAGTAATGTTTTGTTTCTCTAAGATTAATGAAGAGTTAAAAGTCATGTGTTATGAGTATATTGTGAGACAAAGCCCTAAAAGATGTTTATCTCTTCAATCTTTATTATCATTGTAAATACAAGGAGCAGAGCCCACTCCCCTGCTAAAGGGTCTGAAGCAGTATTTTCCAAATCATTTTATTTATATGAGTGGATCACATGTCCACATCTTGCCTATATATAATTAATAATATTTTCTCAATACTCTATTCACAATCCCTCTTGTTTGGGTACGAACACTCTCCAAAACAAAGCACTACAAAATTGGTGTGCGAAAGGATAGAAAACAACTTCATCTATAGCAGTTCCATCATGGCTTTTTGAAGTTTGAATACTTCTCAAGACAAATAAAACTCATAAGCATTGCTTTGTTACTTGCAAAATATAATAACAAGTCTACATTGTGCATTTGCAAAATAATTTAGAACTTTGGAAGGTCGTCTTTACAAGAGAGAATACCACTTAGCCTTATATTTTTTGTTTCACGGGTTGAGGAATGACGAGGCCAAGCCTTGAACCAAAATATCATATAAACCCTAAATATAAACACTTAAACCATGAGCCCCAATTCTAGAAAAGCTGAAAACCAATTTGTATACTAAGATCGTTCAAGTAGGAGGTAGAGAAAGTAACTATTTAATGGAATGAGAAAAGCAAGAGTTTTGTTGGAGCTGGTCTTGACAGCATTGAGGGCATTGCAACCATAGATTTCATGAGGTAGGGACAACCTTTGAATGGTGGTCATGTGTATGAAACTATCATCTATAATCCCTCTCATAATCTTCTAACACTAGCAACTTGCTAAATAATTTCGTTAAGGCACTACTAGTGAAATGCAAGTTGCTTATATATTCAAGTTTGTATGCTTCTATTCAAACTTCAAACGATTTGATCTCCTATGCTTCAAGTTGTTTCTTCTATTGGTGAGATTTTGTGGTGAAGCTTTGCTTTTAATTTTGATTGTCACACACTTTAGAAAGGCATGGGGGTAAAGTCATGCTTGCCCCACATCTAGTTACCATCTATGCTCCCCAAGGACACATCTCCTACCCTTTTGGACATGTACCTAATGTTAGCTTTAGACCATAAATGTAAATAAGCAGAAATGCAACATACTGAACAAATAACACAGCAAATTACCCTGGGAAAACCCTCCTTCTCGAGGGAGAAAAACCCAGCAAAATATATCTCTTATATATAGAAGGAATCAGAGCAGAAATCTGCTTACAAGTTAGACCCTACTCAAGGGCGAATTCGATACAATAAATAGTGAGACCTTTCCTTGATACAAATGAAGATAATTCTCCTTGAAATCTGATCTGCTGCTAAAGTGCTAACTTCTTGAAAGTGTGAATTGAATTGAGAATGAATTGATCTTCACCTTGTATATATACAAATCTAGGCGACTTCTTCTCTAGGTCGACCTCTTAAAAAAAATTTAAAATATCATTTGTAAATCAAGGCCGACCTGCCTTGGGAATCGTTTATTTGATTTTTGATTAGGAGAAAATATCTCTCGATGCTACAAACACTAACACTCCCTCTTAGCTAGGGAGGTATTTTCCAGATATCCTTGTCATGAAGTTTCTCAACATGACACCCACAATGGCTACACCCATTTGTGGAAAAGAGTTCATCACGGAGTCTCTCAATGTGATGTTGTCATGGAGTCTCTCAACATGACATCATCCATCATGGCTACTCCCATGTGTGGAAAGAAACACATGTACAAGTGTCCATCACAGAGTCTCTCAATGTGATGTCATCATGGAGTCTCTCAACATGACATCCACCATGGCTACTCCCATGTGTGGAAAAACACAAGTACAAATAGTTCATCACGGAGTCTCTCAACGTGATGTCGTCATTGAGTCTCTCAACATGACATCCAACATGGCTACTCCCATGTGTGGAAATAATCACATCTCCATCTCAGAGATGTACGAGGGCTTCCACCTCATATTTCTCCATCTCAAAGAAATATGCATTTTGGCAAGGCTCACTGATGCTGAGTCTCCCTCTCAGCAAGGGTGACATTCTCCACCACCCCAAGCTTGTCTCGGAAATATGCAAACTTCACTCTGGAAAGAGGCTTGGTGAGAATATCAACTGTCTGATCATCAATGCAAATTTACTTGAGTTGAATTGCTTTCCTCAGCACCATGTCTCTGATGTAATGATACTTGATCTCCACATGTTTTGTCCTATCATGAAACACTGGATTTACTGAGAGCTTCACACAGCTTTGATTATCACAATGAATCACAGTTGGCTCCAATGTTTGACCAAACAATCTTGCAAGGAGCTTTCTAAGCCACACTGCTTCTCAAGCTGCCACACATGCTGCAATATATTCAGCCTTTGGAGTGCTGAGTGCCGCAAAATTCTACTTCCTACTACACCAAGAAATCATGGCAGACCCCAAACTGAAGCAACATCCAAAGGTGCTCTTTCTATTAGTTACACTCCCGGCCCAATCAGAATCAATATAGCCTTGTAACTTTAGATCTTCACAGGAAGTATATCTCAAGCCATATCCCACAGTGTCGCGCAAATATCTCAAAATATGCTTTGTAGCAACTAGATGTATTTGTCTTGGCTCACACATGAATTGACTAAGAGCACTCACAACATAACAAATGTTTGGTCTAGTGTTGACTAGATACATTAATGATCCAATCAATTTTCTATACATGGTGGGATCTACCAAATCTGAATTAGTTGTTGAGTCACTCAACTTCTTCAAGTTTGTCTCCATAGGTGTGGACATGGATTTGCAATCCATCATCCCAAATCTCTTCAAGATGTCTATAGTGTATTTCCCTTGACTTAGAATAATCTCATTAGGTCTTTGCCACACTTCCAGCCCCAAGAAGTAATGCATAAGACCAAGATCCTTCATCTCAAACTCGGAGGATAACTCTTTCTTGCATTTAACAATGAGATACTCTGCTCCAATGAGAAACAAATCATCAACATAAAGAACCAATATCAAAGCCTCGCCATCAACTATCTTGAAGTAAAGATTGGAATTTGCATCATTCTTGGAGAATCCCAAATTCATCAAATATCTATCAATCCTTTCATACCATGCTCGAGGTGCTTGCTTAAGGCCGTGCAATGCCTTCTTCAATCTGCATACATGAGACTCCTTCCCATGAATCACAAAACCATCTGGCTGCTCAATGTACACTTCTTCTTCAATCACACCATTAAGAAATGCAATCTTTACGTCCATTTGATGTAACTTCCAGCCTTTAGCGAATGCAATAGCAATAATTGTCTGGATAGAAGGGTATCGAGCAACAGGAGCAAATGTCTCCTCGTAATCTATTCCATCCTTCTGAGAGAAACCTCTTGCCACAAATCTCGCCTTGTGTTTCTCAATGCTGCCATCAACTGCATGCTTGATTTTGTAGAGCCATTTGGAAGACACTACCGATTTCCCTTCAGGTCTTGGAACAATATCCCATACATCATTCTTAATGATGGACTGATATTCCTCTACCATTGCATCTTTCCATACCTGCTGATTGGATGCATCCTCGAAGCTAGAAGGCTCAAAATCAATGATGTGACTCATCAATGCCACATAGCCTGGAAACTTTTGTAGTCTCTTGCTTTCCCTAAAGGTGCCTTGAGGAGCTACATACATTTCTGCCTCTTGCATAGTTTGTCGAGCCCATAGAGGCCTCTTCCGACTTACGGCAATGTCTCTAGGCCCATCAGTTGGATCTATAGGATCAACTAGATCAATAGTCTCGATCGGTTCATTTGACTCCCTCTAAATGTCAAGAGTGTGATCAGGAGATATGTCCATATCTTGAGAAGCCTCTTGCTCTTCACTGTCTATCTCCATGTAAGACCCTTTAGATCTTTTGAAGGCTACTTCCTCTTCAAAGGAGACATCCATGTTGATCTCAATTTGTTTCTTCCCTGGAATATAGACTTTGTAGGCCTTTGAAGACTCACTGTATCCCAAAAATATACCTTTCTTGCCTGAAGGTTCTAGCTTTGATCTTTTATCCTTGGGCACATGAATGTAAACAGGACAACCAAAAATTCTTAAATGACTAACCTCAAGTTTCACACCTGTGAAGGCCTCTTCAGGAGTCATCTTTCTCAGTATTCAATGAGGGCTTTTGTTCTGAACATACACAACAGTTTTGGAAGCTTCTACTCATAGGAAGGTCTGTTAATCTTGTTCATGAATCATAGCCTTGGCTTCCTCAACTATGGATCTATTCTTTCTTTCGGAAAATCCATTTTGCTAAGGGTTGTACGAAACACAAAACTCCCTCTTGATCCCTGCCTCAATGCAAAAATTACGAAAAACTCCAAAAGTGTATTCTCCTCCATTGTCTGATCTCAAAACCTTAATCTTTTCCTAGACATGTTTTCAACTTGAGCCTTGAATTCTTTGAATCTATTAATTTCTTCTTCAGACTCCTTAGATTTCAAGAAGTAAATCCAAGTCTTTCGAGAATAGTTATCAATGAAAATCACATAATACCAAAATCCACTCAAAGATGCCATAGGCATTGGTCCACATAAATCAAAATGAACAAGATCTAAAATTCCCTTTGATCTATTATCACTACTATAAAAGGGACTCTTGATATTCTTACCAAGTGCACATCCTCTGCAAATGCCATCGTGCTCCAAACTGAGCTTTGGTAGACCAATAACTACCTTCTCCATAGATGGAAGAGCTTTGAATTGTAAGTGAGCAGGTCTCCTTTGTCATAGCTCACTCGAACCGATAGAGTCGTGCAATAATGCCTGAACTGGACAAATAGAAAGTCTATATAGGCTCTCTTGACGAACACCAATCACACGAGCTGATTTGATACTAGAGTTCTTAGGCCAAGCAAGAACTTTCCCTTCAAAAAAAGCAACCCGATACCCTTTGTCCTCCAATGCTGAAATAGAGACAAGATTTCTTTTGATTCCTGGTACAAACAAGACATCACTCAAATGAAGAGGGATGCCAGAATCTAGATGAAGAGAGGTAGCCCCAACTCCTTTTACAGAATAACAAGCATCATCTCCAATTATCACTTGCAAGTTGGTTTCTCTCTGTACCAAGTCCATAAGATGCTCTCGATATCTTGTAATGTGACAAGAAGCACCACTATCTATCAACCAAGTGTCACTGTCAGTTAGAACATTGCTTGAAAGAGCGGAGATGAATAGAAATCCCCCAAAGTTGTCTCTAAATTCCTTTTGAGGTGACGCATCATCAACATCTGCAGTAGAAGCATGTTGTTTTGGTTTTGATATGCAATCTTGAGCATAGTGACCATACTTGTCACATCTAAAACACTGAATGTGAGAGAGATCCTTCTTCTTCTTTGGTTCCGGAACAAAATCTGATTTTTTGTCTCTATTCCTCTTGAAATTGCCTCTTCTCCCTTCTCTTCCTTTCCTTCTGGAAGCTTGTGCAGCAAGGACATGATTTTCTTCATTATGAGAGCTTCGCCCATTTCCTCTTGCTGCCAATCTGGATTCCTCTTGAATGCAATCAGCTCGAAGATTATCAAACTTGGGCAACTTAGATCTCCCACTGATGCTTTGGATAAAGGGCTCCCAAGATTGAGGAAGACCATTCAATGCCAACATAACCAGATCTGTATCTTCAACTATATCTCCAATAGTGCATAGCTGAACTCTCAAATCAGAAATCTTCATGAAGAAAGAAAAGACTGAATCTCCTTTAGCCATTTTTATATGATGGAGTTGTTGTCTCAAAGCAAGGCTCTGCTGATATTGTTGATCTCATACAATCCTTGTAGAGCCTCAAACATTTCTTTGGCTCACTTCATCTTGGAGATAATCGGAACTAGATGATCCTTCACAGAGTCTATCATGATCTTCCTAGCCTTCGTGCCATTTTTCGTCCATTGAGTTTTCTCTACATCATCGGATGGTTCGGGCACATCACTTTCCACGAAATCTAGAAGATCATTTTCTTCTAAGGCAATGAGAACTCTAAATTTCCAAGAGTTGAAATTTGATGCTGCATCAAGCCTATCTTCGACCTTGACTCCGTTCACCATCTTTGATACTTTGATAGACTACCTTAGATAAGGAGAAGACTTGACTACTTAAACAAATCTGATCCGATCTTGCTTAAACCCGCTTTGATACCATGTTAGTTTTAGACCAAAAATGTAAATAAGCAGAAATGCAACATACTGAACAAAGAACACAGCAAATTACCCTAGGAAAACCCTCCTCGAGGGAGAAAAACCCAGCAAAATATATCTCTTATATATACAAGAAATCAAAGCAGAAATCTGCTAACAAGTCAGACCCTACTCAAGGGCGAATTTGATACAATAAATAGTGAGACCTTTCCTTGATACAAATGAATATAATTCTCCTTGAAATCTGATCTACTACTGAAGATGGCGATCTGCTGCTAAAGTGCGAATTGAATTGAGAATGAATTGATCTTCACCTTGTATATATACAAATCTAGGCGACTTCTTCTCTAGGTTGGCCTCTTAAATAAAATATAAAATATCATTTGTAAATCAAGGCCGACCTGCCGCCTTGGGAATCATTTATTTGATTTTTGATTAGGAGAAAATATCTCCCGATGCTACAAACACTAACACATAAACCAAGGACATTTTGAGGATGTCAGGATGCCTTGAAAACATCCCCCCACCATCCCCAATCATTTAAATATATATATATATCAAACATGCTTCTAAAATACCTACTTTTTTCAAGTATGACAAGGGACAGCTAGTTGTAGCCTATATGGCCTTGAGATAGCCCAAACATCCCTTGTTTATCTCAAGAGCATCTAACCATCTCCTATAGCCTAATCAACATTTAACGCACTTTAAAAAAAAGCACAAAACTAATAAAAAGAGGTGGTGGGTCCTTGATGTGTGGCCCATAAGGACCTGCACACCTCCCACACTTCCCCTACCACTTTACACCAACCCTAAACCTACAAAAGGCACACTAACAACTAAAAACAAAAAAAGGAAAGAGAGTATCAAAACTATATCATTAACATAAAAATGACAAAATTATGAAAAATGGTTGCCCTTGACCCCACTTACAACTTCATACAATCAATCAAGAGGAATAGGCTTACCTCCTAATGATTGAAGAAGTTGGTGCCTGTGCATAGTGCCTTGCAACTTCAAGATCAATAGACTCCTGAGTATCATTACACTCCAATTGATGCGAAGTTAAGCAAATACTATTTAGGGGCAGTGGCATATTTGTTGTTTTGGTCATTTTGTAATTGAAACTTGCAGCCTTTGGGTAATACGTTGTAATTTTTATATAATATATATGCACATTGACAATAAAAGCAATTAAATTTTGTTAATTTGTTCATCAACTCTCATGTGAAATCTCAATTCAAATCTAATGTTATGTATTAATGTTCTATAATGTATATGATGAATGCCCTATCAATGTTATCATATGAATATTTGAAATTTCCTATATTTCTAAATTTTCCATTTTTTTATAGATTCACTGTTGTCCCTAAAAATGGCCTCCCAAACAATCCATCCCAGAAGTGCATCCCCCCATCCCCTGCCATCCCCATCCCAGAAACTTGGTGCAACATAGATTACAATACTTGAGAATTTAGATGAGCTGCTGCTTCCAAAAGGTCATGGGTAAATTGTCACCACAGTTTCCCTATTGCAAACTATTCCAAATTACTCCCCACAACCGACCTTGAAGATGATTTGGTTGCTGTTGCTGAAACCTGTTTCAACTATTACCAAGATGATTAAATTCTCATGTGTTGCAGCAGTGTAGGATCGGTAAGGCCTCACCAACAACTCCCACAATGCACACGAATTGCATTTCCTCTGCTTCTCTCTCCATTATCCCAAACTTGGCCAGCAAAGTTTACTTGCTTAGAGGGTTTTTTAACTGAAACACATGTATCTGCTAGTTGTTGTGATAGTGTGTAGGAAAAATTCTACAAAGTCATTAGGGGCTCCCTTAGTCCTTTGTCATCTAGATTTATAGTTGCACCTCCACATACAACAACCTTCGCCTTTGAATATGCTCATCAAATTCTATGGCATATTTAACATGAAGGATTTCTTCTTTCATTTTACATCTTATCACTAATTTTTTCTTTCCACCTATGATTTGTTTTTCATAAACTTTACCAACATGTTTTTCTACGATCTTAACTTTTAGCTGCAACTTCTTGTCCTTACCATATTTCAATTACAAATCATATACCTACATTCTAGGGGGATTCATCTTTG